>JAGFZM010005337.1:32321-69814 GCA_017657215.1 Limnothrissa miodon | reverse complement strand
GGTTCAGCATCTGGGTAAAGGATGGGGTTAGAGGGAGCGGGGTCCGAATCTGCAACCCCCCGGTTGCTGAACGGCACCTCTACCGCCTGCCCCACCCACTGCTTACGTGTAAAGTAATAAATGATGTGAAATAAAATAATTCTGACATGTAATTCTGATGTCTTAAGAAGATATGTAATCAGTTTGAAGCATCATAAACCAGGTTAGGAAATTGTAGTCTTTAAAGTGAGTGTACTTAAGGTTAATGAATGGCCAGTGACTAAACATTTTCAATTACCTAATTGAAGCCAAGGCCTTTGAAAACCTAGGCGCTGCAAATGCTATTTGGCCTATTAACGGCGGCCTGATGCGATTGGCTGGGAAGTGCTGAGTACCCACCTCCAGACGTGGTAGGCCAGCAGGGGCATGTTCAGACCCAGCGTGAGCCACTCCGCTGCACACAGGAACATCACGCAGAAGAACATGTGGATCATGTACTCGGGGAGCACCAGCTGCAGAGAAAACGCACGGACAAGAACACCACAGGCAAACAATCGATTAGATTGGGTCCGTGCAGACACACGCACGCAGTGCAGTCGATTAGTGACCTGCCCTTTTCCCGTTTCCCACCATTTATCCCCGATTCAACAGTCCAATGGAAAATACGAATTAAATTCATTTATACATTCGCATAGGCACATTAGGCAAGAGGAAATCTGACATAAATACACCTTCACAAACTCAGACATACACTTAGGCAAAGCTCTGATAAACAAACTCACACACAGACAAACACACGCACACACACACACACACACACACACACACACTTAGTGAAGGCAATATCTAATGCTTGAGCTCTTGCACGATCCTACTCTATGGAGTCACTCAGAGCGTGTCATTTCATATAACACAATCCTCACATCCTGGGCAATTATTTTATTCTTATTTCTCCTACCAGTGGAACTGCCACCTGGCCTGGGTGTAAGCCTGTCACTGCCTCTTGACAGACTTGAAAAGCACCAACAGATGACAGTTGAGCTCAAAATAAATCTTTCCATCTTCAGCAGACATCACCGTCTCCTAGACTAGTCTCCCATCCGATAAAGCCCTCATCACACTCTGAGAACGAATTTCATCCCATTCTACTGACAGCTGCCAGTATCCTGCATTCATGGCGCCGAATGACTTTGCTCATTCAGACTGCGCTCAGAAAGCCCTTGGAGTTGTGATACAAACTGCAAGCTAATGTCCTCCTGTACGACTTGGCTTAGCCAAAGAGAATGTTGCTTGGCTGAGCAACAAGAAGAGATTAAAGCAAAGAGAGGCAAGGGGTCCTGAGAGAGAGAGAGGGGGGGGGGTGTCATGCAGAGACCACTGTTGGCCGGCCAGGTTTAATGCCCTTCTGAGCGATGTAATCACACACTGATCCCCAGCACCATATGCTCTCGTAACAACTCAGCAGGCGTCTCTGAGCTCACACTACCTGCTGGACACGTAACTATGAGTGAGTGAGTGAGTGAGAGTGTGTGTGTGTGTGTGTGTGTGTGTGTGTGTGAGGCCGGTTGACACTCATCCCTGGCTGGTTTTGGCACAGAAAAATACAACGTTCATTAGCACCCCTCACTGTATCTAAACACTCAGACACAGAAAACAATCATACAAGGCTCAACAAACTCACACATAAAGCTGGCCCATCTTTCAGCAAAACATGAGTGGAGAGCAGCGAAACAGTCACACAAAACTGCTCACACACACACACACACACAAGCAGGCAGATGCAGGCCGCGCGCATACACGTACACCAAACTTAGCCATGCTAAGTTGTGATAACAGGTTGGCAAGGTGGTGGTGGTGGGTAGCTGGGGTCCCATCAAGGCAGGTGTGCAACAAGGGCGTAGAGGTGGACCCCAATGGAGAGCTGAGGCGGAGCCATGCAGCCGAGAGCGCCTAGCGGTAGGTTCGGCCATAGGGACGGGGGATGTAGCGTAGTAGAGCAAGCAAGCAGGCAGACAGGCAGGCAGACAAGCAGGCCAGTGGCATATCTCAGATAGCAGGGGGTTGCTTAAGGTTGGGGCGGGGAAAGGCGGGGAAAGGCGATCAGTAGTCCTGCACTGTGTATTGCCAAAGCCCAACACTAGAACACATCATTTGGATCATGACCGTCGGAAAAAACGAATGCAAACTAAACCTTGTGAAATGATGAACATTTCAAAATATAATCCTTAAATGTGGAATGATGTTTAACAGCTGCTAATAAGTTACTAAACCAGAATATGGCTATACGGGATTTTTTTTTTTTTTTGATACAATGGGGAATGAGACCAACCAACAAATAGTATCCTATCAGTCTAAAGACGCATCACCCAATTCTGCTCCTCCCCATTCAGCTCTTCTGTCCAATCAGGTAGCTGGGAGAAAGCCACTGTGCCTGACAGGCCTGAGGCTGGACAACCATCTGTTCCTCAGTCCTGAGACGCTTGGCCCAAAGGATCAAATCTCCTTGGCAAAACCTCATACAGCTCACTGCTGTCCTCTACCTGAGATTGCTTCTAGCAGAGACTAGCTGAATGCAAGCACAGTCAATTCTGCATCTTTCTGTAGGACTGTGCACGGTTTCAAAAGAGTAGGAGATTTATACTTGGCATTTATGAACTGCATTACATGACCGCTTCAATGTGCCAAGGGCCATACCGGGCTTTGAAGCGATGTTATAAAAATATTCTATGGAGCCTTGTCTGCAAGACTCTAGGCCATGTGTGTGAGCATGATTGACAGTGTGTATCACTGTGAGAAACAAAGGGAGGGAGGGAGTATATAGTAAAAGTCTCAGATGCTAGATAATAAATCTAGGCAGATTAAGAGGCCCAGGGGATCCTTAGTGGTTCGGGCAGTCCTGTAATCCCACCCTGAAGCTGGTCAAAATCTCGGTCTAAACATTACCCCAATCCGATTTTACACGGCAACAGACGCACAAGCCAAATTACTCACTAGACCTTCTTGTGCCCCGGTGCTGTGCACCATGACGATAGTGTCAGAGGTCTCCGTCAGAATGGAGAGACAGATTTTAATACATACACAAGGACATTTTACAACCAACAATAAAGGTCATTATGATGGCTGGCAAATGTCCTCTACAATCTATCCTACTCAATGATGGCATAAAGAATAAAACGAATCACCTATCTTAACTAGCTTTGATGTATGGAGTCACAACCCCCCCTCCTCCCCCCAAAAACAAGGACCTTCAAGGGAGGATTGATATTGAACAGGCGATGTTTTTAACATTTGTCGTCAATCCTGTATGATTAATACTGTAAGCAAACAGAGGGTAGGTTGTAAGAGATCATGCATGTCTTCGAGCACTTGCAAGTCTTTTCAGTTAACACCCCTGAGCTTTGTGGTTGCAGTGGACTAATCAAGAAACTGACCTTTACTATAAATCTAGTCTGCTTTACTGGCATCTTGCCCAGGAATGGGAGAGATGGTATAAATAAATTATATTTGGTCAAATCTGTACACAGATCATAAACAACCCTTAAATGACACAATACTATACTATTCAAATATACAGCCAAACCGTGGCGATAAATATCCATTTCACAAACCATTTAGAGGCTTATGATCTTAAGCTCCACCAAGACTGAACAGACAATTACCTGAGTAAGCTTGTGATAGCGGTGGTGGTAGTTGAGGGGGTGGGGGGATGCTGGGCCTTATTAATTCTATCATTGGTTGCCATGGCAAAAGCTGAACCTGCCCAGTATTTTGGATGCAGGTACAGCATCTCAATTCTGTATCTATTGGTAACTGAAAGGCTGAAACATCGCTGTTCTTCTGCATTTAGTCGAGTTCTACCTATTGAGCCTCACCATTCAACTTGCATTTCTCATCCGTGCTGAACACCATCCAAGTATTAACATAAACAGAGTCCTGCACATGGCTACAGTGTTGGTTTTGTGTGGTTGACTGAAAAGACGTTTGCAAGCACTCCCGTCGTGCACAATGGACTGGACGGGACACCGCACTGGACCGAGAAACCGAAAATAGGTACAAACCTTCAAAGCAATTTTGACCCTTTTAATCTTTTTGACCCTTTCAACTGTCTTTGTGGCGTTAGTGAAAAAAGGAGGAGAAATGCGACAGAAACGACAAAAAATACAAAGAGCACGTTAGAAAACCAAAAGAAAAGAACATAACTGAGTGTTAGTGTTGGACAGTTGACAAATTTTACTTTTGTTACTTAAAGAAATCACTCTAATTCTTAACAGTGCAGAGACTTAGAGCAAAGTTCATGTGCATTACATGACACTCACATTTCCTCCTTCAAACCTACACACACACGCAGAGAAGAGAGAAGGCAGGCACATCTGCATGGATGTGGAGGTGCGTGCACTGCACAGAAAAACGTTATCATGCATATTTACTCACAGGGTTTAGTGTGTTGCACTGGTCTATGGGATTCTTGTAGTCAGTTTTCAGCTCATCAAATGCAATGATCTGTCAAAAAAAAACAGCATAGACAATAGATATTATTTGAACATTTGCAGAAGACACAATGATAGTTTTCACGAGTTATTCACGTGTTTATTAAATACACTCTGCTAATATGCATTAAGTAGTCAACATCACACTGGTCCTTTTTGTCTCCAATGAACGTCCGGCTGAGATGATGTACTGTGCTGCTTTTGCCCAAGAAAAAACAGCTGTGTAAAGGCAACAGCGTAACTTAAAGTTGCAAGGTAGTTTACGACTTTGACTACTTACTACTACAGATGACAAGTTATCAACAAAGGGTTCTTCAATCTGAAAAAGCACGCAATGGTTAAACACTAAGCCCTCAATGATTTAACTGGCATGGATTGACTTCATGGTTATCATGATTCGTGGCAGGTATACCTTTCATAATACCTAGTATAATTAGGGTTCTAGTGTCAAGTACAAGATCACGATGCTACTGTTTGAAACAAAATTTTCAGGGAAATACATCCCGCGGATAACTTGCTAGTATAACTTGCTAGTCTGGATACGTTTCCCAGCGACACCTTATCCCGAATTGTTATGCTAACTTTAAGTAACGTGATGTAACGTGGTTTAGGATCAAGATATAATTTAGCAGGGACAACTTTACAATGTAACCATAACTAGCACAGCCCAAACACGCCATAAGGCATGTATTTAACGTTACTGTGATCAAACCAGAAAGAAATAAAAATAACGTTACTACACTAATGTCCTAAAATGTTAGCGAGGTAACGTTAACATTAGCCCGCTATCCGCCAACAGAAAATGATGTCTTTAGAAAGAAAACATAAGAGGTTGATTTTGACCAGTGTCAGCGACAACATCAAGATGGAGTTATTGAGATATTGTAAAATTCCCCGTCTGGGATTCAGAACATAAAGAAATATGGGAATATGTATGAATTGCGGGACATTATCTACACCAGCTAAGACTAGCTGATAGCTAGCAAGCTGCCACCGAAACGACTGGGTGTGTGCCATTCATTCGGTCTGAAGACCGGGCAGGGCTAGCATCCCTCGCTAACAACCGTTATTGTGTTTAATGTAAATCACGACAGATCTACAATTTCCTGAAAGTCGCATTTACCAACATTCAAAACCACAGTTTTACTCACGTGCCAAATAGCGAAAAATATTAGGGCCGCCGTCAGCAGCAGAGCAAGCATATAACAAAAGGCCGCGAATGTGAACGCCATTTTTAGCTAGTATCGACTGTCGTCGTCACCCCAGTTCAGCTGAGCTAGGCTCTAGGCTGCTCAGCGCTTCTGCCTAGTTCACAGCAACGTCACCTGGGATAGACAGGCTTCTCGTAAGCTCCAGAAAACGCGAGAGGTTGAAAAAACTACATGGAGGAGTGACAGTATTATGATATCAGACGAAGATGAAGAATGAGCCCGACAAGAAATGCGAAAATGTGTAAAAAAAAAAAAAAAAAAGAACTAGGCCCATTTTTTAACACATTCATAGATTAGTTGCAATATGGCAATTAGGCCTACACTAACTAGGCACAAGCAAAACATGCATATCATGCATACAGTCTGAAGTAAGGGTGCATAGGGTGCTCATAGGTATGTGCAACAGGGCCAATGCTTAATTGGGTTACTTAAAAAAGTCAAATTCCAGATGGAAGATCTGTTGACTGTGCTGAGCATAGACTGTATATAATATAATAGTCTATGGTGCTGAGGATATATATATAAAATAAAAAGAATTATTAATTCTTATAGATATGTAATGGCCCCAGACAACCACCACTCTTGACCGTTACAATGTCTAATTAAATGTATCAGCACAGGATATAGACAATGTTTCTGTTTATTGGGATTACACAGTATTGATGACACTGTATAAATTATGGAAAAATACAGACATCTCAGATACATCATCACAGACTGCACTGGGTCAGGAACAATGTTCTACTGTACATGACACAAAACACTGTATTGTTGTTTTTTTATATAGAAAATACAAATAAGCACTTGATCTGAAACAGCAGTGTGTTACAAAAAAAAAAGTGCACATCCATCATTTATCATGTAAAATAGGCCACATATGGAGACACGTCATTACAGGTTGGGTTTAGGACATGAGGAAAGCTATTCAGCATGGTATACTGTAGGAAGGAGAAAGCAATCCTGGTAGGGAACCATTTAAGAAAGGTAACAATCAGAGGTGGACAATTCCAGGTTCATAAAGTAAAAATCCTGCCATGTTTTCCTTTTAACACAGCTGATGGTAATGAACATTCAAGACAGGTACATCAACTTCTCACTGAACTCACCTGTGTTAGAAGGAAAACATGGCAGGGTTTTTAATTTATGAACCTGGAATTGTCCACCTCTGGTAACATTACATAAAAAACCTTTTTGCATACAACCTTTCCAACCACCTGTTAATGTAAGCACAAGGGAAAGAACAAGCTTTTACCTCAGGGGCTATTATGTGAATCTGTCCAATCGATTCACCAATTATCTCTCATGACAAAAATCACTTTCACAAAGAGCGTATACCAGAGGTGCTGACTTGTTATCATCTGGTCAGTGAATCAAACGCCATCCTGTCCACAGTCTACACCACCTCTTATTTGCCACGACTGTCCTTAATAGGGCACCTTTGTCCAGTTTGAGGTGTAGTCTTAGCTATAACTTATTGCTTGCAGTATAAGAACTCCAATTACTTCTATACTGTATGTATTGAAAAAGGTGAAATTATGTTTTGGGGTCTTTAGGGTGTTGACTATAGCAAACTCTGAGACAAGCACACTAAGAAATGCATGCACATTTTTACAGTGTTTTCAAAGGTTGAAACATCCTAGTAGGACAGTTATAATATGTGATAGACAGCAGCTTAAGAGTTCACAAGGGAACTTAAAATAACATGGATATACAGTTACGTGGTGCTCTTTTAACCTGCAGAAGAACCATAACATTATTTTTAGGAGACAATTTATTTTTTTCGATTCTTGCTCAAACGATAGAGAAACATAGCAAGAATCACTGTAGTTTTGGTGATAATTATTGGAGGGAATTTTGACTAAACAAGGAATCAATACATGTAACTAAAATCAATATTAGAAAATCAATATTACATAGACACGACCAGATCCCATTTGTAAGGTCATTTCAGACACACATTGCAATGTCTATCTTTATCATTCCATTCTTCACATCATAGATTTCAATCTGACTTAAAAATGTTTAAACGTGAATTTGGTAATGCTTGGACTGCAGCGGTGATTGACAGCAGTTACAGAGATTAAGCACCCTGTGGCAAACCAAGGCTAAGAATAGACAGAACAGCATCTATTACACAAATATGACATTTAACACACACACACACACTCACACACACACACACACACAGCAACAGCAGCATTTGGCCACTAACTAGTCTCAGAGTTTCCCCTCTTTGCGTCCATTTGTTTGTGTCCTGAGAGAACCGCTGAAAACATGTAGTGCAGACACAGTAATGTTACCTGGGACAGGTGAAGATGCTAATAATCACACCAATCAAAGGTGTTAATAAAACAAATCTCTAGCAAATGGGCCATGAAAAGACTGACAGCATAGCGGAATTAATTAATTGCTCATTAATCCATTATTTGTCATGTCCACAACGGTGCCGAGATCTTTCTATCCTTGTTATATCCTTGCAGTGAGACACAGTGAGACACATTATCCCTAATACCATCTCTGCCACACACACACACACACACACACACACACACACACAGACTAACAGAATGCAGTTATACAACATCCCAATACACTGCTGTAAGACACCCGATATCTGTGGAGTTAGAGAATTGGAACATAAAAATCTGTTTATGTAAAAGTGTGATTTAATAAGGTTTTTCAATAATACCTGGCACATTTGGGGCATGCCAATGAGAACCATTTCATCAAACAATTAAAAATTTAATTTACCTCTAATATAAACTTCCAAGCAAGTAGGACCAAAAATAATAAAAACAAAAAAAAAACCCATAAACATTGGTTACATACTCAGGTCAAGATTCAATCAAGTCAAGTAGCCTTGAAACAAAATTAATAACCTCGTCACTCCAACCTCATTCAAGTTAGATACAAAACAAGGTATGTCCCAAAAAAACTCTGTAATGTGCATGTGTCATCAGACATACTACACAAAACACAATATACTGAGTTTCAAGGAGGTATAAATGTGTTAATATTTTATGAACTCAGACCTTCAAAACAAAGATTAGCTTTTCCTATAAACATTCCAAACTAATCCAGTGTTGAATGCATTCTTAGAAGATTTTGTTGCTTAGCGTAAATATATAAAAATTCAGCATTAATCCAAGCGTGTTGCGAGACATTCCTCTTTTTATTACTTTCAGTCTCACAGTTCTTTAGTAAGAGCGAAAATATGAATGAGTTACAAATGAGTCTGTTTATACATACTGACCTCTTCAGAGAGAGAGATGAAAAAAAAAGTTACAGTGCAAACCCCGAAACAGATGCACTGTATTGCACCATGGAGTGAGAGAGAGAGAGCTCTCTAGGCCTCTCGAGTGGGGTGCACCTTTAGTTTTCACAGCTCTATTCTCGAAAAGAATAAAAACATTAGCTTGTTGGACATCAGGTTTGTTAAATCAACATGATTTCGTTATAGAAAATCCCACATGCTCTCCCAGGGGTTTCCCTCACCCTCCTCTCCCTCTGTGCCCACCTGCTTACATTTAGGATCAAGTTACATTGGTGGGCCCCTCTATCAATAAAAAGGATGGACAAATATTTGGTCGCAATTGTCAAGTCAAGTCAATTGTAGTTCATTTGGAACAATTATTGTATCAGAACAGTAAATACTGGCTACTCATAACCCATAAACAACTTAACATTTTAAACATTTTCTGCAACAACAGGAAGTGTGGCGCATGTATTTTGCGTTTCATCTCTTACAAACACACAGAATAAACCACAAAAATCCCAATGCCTTTCTCCCCAAACACATAATAAACAAAAAGAGCCTGAACTGTTGGTCCA
Source organism: Limnothrissa miodon (assembly GCA_017657215.1). NCBI lineage: Eukaryota > Metazoa > Chordata > Actinopteri > Clupeiformes > Clupeidae > Limnothrissa > Limnothrissa miodon. The sequence goes on along the minus strand of JAGFZM010005337.1, from coordinate 60,306 downwards.
GGTTCACCTGTAGTGTTTCACTTTTGTATGTATTTTCAACATGGGTTCACAACAAAGTTAACAACCCTTTTCCAAAGAAGACTGTTGCATGGAACTGTCAGATGACAATTGACAAATTATGGTGAGGTAATGGCAGTGTTGAATCAAAAGTTGACAATCACACAAATCTTGTAAGTTAAGTTTTGCCTAGGACTAAAGAGATTCTTAACCCTCTTGTTTTTAGCTGTTTTAATGCAATTCTGATCTTTAGATCTGCACTGGTGTAGGTTGGTGTAAGTTAAGACTTCATATTTAGGAAGGGGTGGGGAGCAGGAGGTTAAGACAGAGCAGGTAGTTAACTGTGGTTCAAAAACAAAAAAAAAAAAGACTAAGGATTTGTTCTCCCCTTGAGTAACTTCGCCCTCACTTGTCCTCTGCTCAGATACTCTGGTGTGGGAGTCGAGAGCGACTAACGGAAGAATCCCAGCTTCTCTCTCAGCCATTCCTCAGTCAGATCCTCAGTGTTCCTGATCTCAAACACCTGTCCAGTTGAGAAACACAGACAGAAATTAAGATCATGTGTTTATAAGGATCTCTCACTCACCCACACACACACACACACACACACACACACACAAAAACACACAATTCCCATCCTCCTAAATTGTCCTGACACAGTTATCGACCTCGAAATAGAGCACTCTCCTGCAAGCAGAGAGCAGGCCCACAAGGTGATGTAGACATGTGGGAATTAGAGGGTAACCACTAGCCAACGAGTCTGTCTAGCCCTGCCTGTGTGCTGAAGTGTCCTTGAGGAAGAAAAGAAAAAAAAAACAAAAAAAAAACACTCCAGCCTAGATTGCTCCCACCATCCAGAAATAAGCCTTGCATGGTTGCCACTGGCATTGGTTGGTATATGCAAGACAGGAGTGAAGACACACTACAAGTGCCACGCAGTTCATTATTAATGAAGTCACACTTGAGGAAAAAGGCCACTGCAATAAGACACATTATGATGGCTTTGTTCAGTCAGTCATTTGCAAAGAGAGTTAAATGTGAATTTTGTATCCAGCTACTTCAATATATACTGTATATGTTTTCTAGTGACAAAAAATTTAAGTGTGAAAAATCATTTTGAAGACGAGTCTAAAAGACTCCAATGAATGCGTGTAGGCATTTTGTCTCCACTACACACCCGTGCCATTAAACATTTAAGAATGACTGGACAGCGTAAAAAGTGTTTTTCATGCACAACAACATGTAAATCATTACCTTTGTTAATTCAACCGTTTGAACCAGTTTGTTCTTGCTCCCAGCATACATCATCTGTTGTTCTGGTTTGCAACCTGGGAGCAGAGATAAATGGAAATACTGAGCCATCATATTTTAAGGCCAGACATGTTGCAGCAATGCAAATGAAGTCCGAAAGATGATAGCCAGAATTAGCTTCTCATGGCCATCTTGGACGCCATCTTAGAAATGACCCTTTTCCTGAAGTTAGATTTTACTAGATTTTCAATATGTTATTAAGGGCAGGTATCACATTCAGTTGAAAACCTTTTGTATAAATTTTTTGACGGTTAAGGGGTTATTTTCCATATATTGATCCGTCTAGAACTAAAATGTTTTACTGAAACATCACTTACATTGAGCATCATGCAATTACCATTTATATTCAGGTTATCTTAAAAATGCCTTGCTTCTTAACGCTCTATGAATACATTGCTCACGTTTTAGTACTACCAAAGATGCTTTAGAGCTTCATCAACCGTCTCTGTTACTGTACTACACTGTGACAGTGGTAAAACACTCCTTCAAATACACATCTGATTTGCAGAGTAAATACAAATGCAAAATTCATTACTTTGAACTTGGCACAGAAACATAGAAAGTGTAGTGTAGTTTGCAGGGTGAGATAGTTACCAACAGGACTTGAAAAGATGAAGCAGAGAGGGTAGGACACCCGTCCGTCATCGTGTACATACTTATAACTGTAGACCACAAATGTACCTGAGGTTAAGGAAAAAGAGCACTACCAAAAAGAAAAACATAGAAAAACCAAGAAGTACATCTACCAACTTCAACTCCAATTGAAATTGCACCTTGAATCCATGCGAACGGCAAAGGCAAATGTAAAAGGCTGCAAATATTTGTTAGTATTTCGCAGATGTTAATGCCAATGTTAATCCCAACCGCCTGTACGTATGCAACTGCTGTAATATTTAAACCCACTATGTGTAAGTTTTATGTTTTTCGTATGAGAATTTCTCCCATCTATCGGCGAAGTGGTATACTGCACACGTATTAGTCCTTCCCTTCCCATGGTCCTCATTTTGAAAATGGCGGCGTAAAATGGATATTCTCATTTGGTACCCAGCCACATCTATATATAAATGGAAATTACCAAGTTTACGGGAACACAACAATTTATTCATGGAGGTGATTACCATCATTTTACATTATATTTTTTAAACAAAAAATGTATTTTTAATAAAAGACGAAGATAAATAAAAGATAAATCCTACACATAGTGGCTTTAAGTTACACTGCTTAAAGCATGTGTTGAGGGGTTGGAAGAAGTTCTGAGGATGGACATCCTTAAACATAAAAACAGATTTAAAATATATTGGCCCTTTTCCTGACCAAAAGGATATCTTGGTTGTCTTTCTGGGAGTTCATCCTTTAAATCATCAGGGGAGATGTCCTAGAATGAAAATGTACCGATTGTTATCTTAATGGTGTTGATGGTGCTCATACAATGTGACCATGTATTGAGAAAGAAGGAAAAACAGGTATTTAAGACACCAATCTGAATAACGCCATAAATGTCTTGGCTGAGTTAAACGAGGTTAATTGAATGTTAACCAAATATCTACATTCACATTATATAACTGCAATAGGGCCCACTTAGTGTTGCAGGAGAATGCAGACTAGGACCTTGGAATTTAAATGAATTGCCACAACTTGCCTCATGTTCTTCATCAAGTATTACCAGCTGACGGTCTTTGTCAATCTTCACTGATACAAAGATAATGAAAAAGCATTTTAAGACAGCATCCTAATTGTCATTGGATTACATATTATATTCAGCCAATTTTTCATACATTCAATAGCCACCTGAGCTGAACATGATCTTTACATATTTAGTCAGCCACAAGGCTGAGTTATGTCATACATGGTGAATTGAAGTATTTATCCACATGTTACAAACTGAGGAAAAAAAAATTAACCATCTATCCCTAAAGGGGAGTTTCAAAATAATTTACTTGAGTCCACATTTTAAATACATGTCATTTAGGAAGTTAAACTTCCACAAAAACTAGGAAATCTTCCTAACCTGCTACTTATGTTTAAATGTCATCTCAATTGCTCCGATAACAAGAGAATAAATGGAGAACTGACATAATTGGAGCACCTTAGACATAACTTACTGATAATGGCGGCATTGTTGGTCTCTTTTCGAAAACGAAACTCCCGCAGTTTTTTGACTAGATCCTCATCAACATCACATACCACCAATGATTCACTCTGTGTGGGACATAACATAAAGTGTCAGGTTTTGAAATGACAGCTTCCTCCATGATATATCATAAATTGCTCATATAACTTTACATTTACACATAACAGACTAATTACTGACCAAAGTATTCAGGACCCACAAATGACTCCCAAAGGGAATGGTGTCTCCAAACTGATTCCAGTGAGTGAAATGCCTTTATAGGTATACATTCTAATCTAGCTCTCTTCAACAGACATTTAACTAATGCCGCTGCAAACATTTGTTTTCCTTCTGAAACTACAGTAAACGCCTTTATAGAGCATCCAATCGTGCAGGACATTGCATGTGTTCAAGGTCAGGTGGAAGAAGTTTAGTTTTAGAAGAACACTGTACATTTACATAATTATCTATGCTCAAATCGATTTAGTAGGCTATAGCTTCCAAACACAGACATTGCAAACAGAAAGGGCTTGATAAACTCAGTCATTCGTAAACCAACATTTATCTGACAGCTCACATGATGAGCTGTCAAATAAATTGTTGATATATTAAGCTGACCTAAAATCCAGCAATACAAGAACAGCCTTGCCTCAACTGTCGACAAGACTAGACAACATAGTTTAGCATTATTTATTCAGACTTCACAAACTGATTTGATTGAAGATATGTCTGATTCTCCTGACCAAAATCAATGAGCAAGCACTGTGAATGCAGCATGATCAGTAATGGTTTATATTTTCTTCTTGCGATTTGCAAGACCAAATTGTGGTCCTAGATTTTAGCTGCTATAATTCCTTTGTTTCGGCACAAGCCAGCCAGCGGGCCATTTTAGAATCGACGAATTATTAAAAACACGGCCAGAGGACGCTTGCGCCTGAAAATCAATTTCTATTTGCCAGTCACATGGATGTGATTGTGCATGCCCTGAGTTCACGAACAGGTTTTCGTTACTTGCGGATCACCAGCGAACTAGCAAAGTACAGGAAATTGGGATTTCTTGGACGGTATGGCAGGTATGTCTGCGCAAGGAACACTTATGTAAAGCATTCGCACTTCACAAAACGTAGCCGACAATCCAAGCACACAACAATTAAACAGCTGCCTCTTCAAATACATTTATACCCAACTTTCTCCAAACTCGAAGATGCCGGGGAGTGCTATGCTAGCTATGCTGGGTTCCGTGCATTGACATGTTGCAGCACATCACAATGAATTGGGTGGAACTGCATATTTGTCTGGGCGATATGGAGCACAGACACACGACAGTCTAGAGCACACATAAACAAACCCCCAACGCAACACCGAAGTGAAGGCCACAAGACTAGCGCAACAAGACCTACAACAATGGTATTTCATTTCTTTATGTTGTATTTCTTTGTGCAGTTCTCTTACCATTTTCGCGAAGCGCAGACTCAGATTGTGTGGACCTCAACTGTGTACTGTAGTTTTTCAGCCAAGTCTTGTGACTCGATTCTGACCAATCCTAGTTCTTATCCACACCCTCCACCACCGCCACGATCTTTAGCACCAGCACCTCCCTCCTTCTCTTCCAGTCTGACAAAGCCATCAGAAAGAGTTAGATGCGATATGTAGCCTAAGCACGACAAGTTGTAGGCCTACACTCACTTCAATCCCCTTTGTGGTCGATGTGTTCAGGTAGTTATATGCTATGAAAATAAAGGTGATGTGACAATATTTGCCTATATTTGGCAAAGGAATGATTATAATGATATGATGATTCAATTATAAAAACCGACTGGACGGAGAGTCCATAGCCGGCAAGATTATTCGTTGAAATCACTCGAGTTTATGGGGATAGGCAGTCAATGGGATAGGCCTACTGACACGGTAGTACGGTCATCATCGTCGACGAATGTAGGTCTGTCTCAGGCTATTGCCATCACTGTTGCAGCTTCTTTATCTTTCTAGCCTAGTGGATTAATTAGCATATGACTATTTCTGAAGTTAATTGATTTAATTTGTCCACCCCGGGTCACTGACTAGTCCACTGGATATTCCTTATTTTATGACTGTTATTGTTATAGTATCCTATTTTGAAAATAGGACATTTTCATGTTTGCTAGGCCTGCTGAAAGTATAAGTGGGCAGTCTATTTGCTACCTCTGTGCTTGTCTATAATGGCATAAATGTTAGCCCAGATGTTCTGGCTGCTGGCTTCACTGTTTCATTAAAATAATTCTAAAACAAGGATTTATCAACAGAAATATAAATTAAGGTTTAGCATAGATAGGCCTGGGGGATTATTTTATCCCTACATCCTAGGCCTGGCGCTTCTAGAAGAAGTGTTTTGAAGAATAGGTGGGGATGAAGAAATTTGTATTATTTTGAGGACGTTATGGGAGTTATGATGTTAAAGCCTATAAGTGGCCTAGATCCATACAGCGAGCCAGTTGATGAACCATTTTGATTATAAATCCATATTACACCTATACTTGGAATGTCCACTGCACAGTTTCACAGTGGAAAAAATACCGTCACACAAGCTGTAGAAGCTTTTGGGCTGCCGTACAGTAAATTGATCTGGCATGCGCAGTTAGGCGCTCCTGCCCAACCCTCTGACAGTTCTAGGTAGTCACGTGGACAGTGAAGCTGCTGTAACGCTGTATATAATCTGGATAGTCTCATTCGCTTCAATTGTACTCCCTACTGTTGCAAACATATACTAGAATTCAGTTTATTTTCAGTTCGTCGCGTAAAACACCATGTTCGGGTCCTAAACGTACTTCCTTTGTAGAGTTGTCTAATTTAGTTTCACCATCACAGCACTGGCGTGGTGAATGGGTGGTCCAGAAACCAACTAGCATAAGACGCTGAGAGGAGGCCCACATTTAGCTGAGGTAATGTTACAGTTGCCTAATGTATTTTTAACATATCTTAGTGATTGAATGGACTTATCTTCGAATGTCCAAGCCGCTACAATGTAGCCTAATGCTTGGCTGGGATAGGATAGAATCTACTGGTCATGGATACAACTCGCCTGCTACTTTGAACGCAAGTGTTTTAGCTTCCTAGCTGTGTAACGTTATTTGAAAGTGACTTGCTAACTTATGATAACTTCGAAGCGACTTGAACACTAGGAGAACATGTAATTCGGGTTAAATCTGTTTACCAACCATACTTTAGCTCAGGTTTCTACTCTGTTTTGATTTGTGTGTAATCCGAGCCAACATTCTTGCCATTGATTATTTGTCTTGTCTGTATTCCACAGGCCATGGCAGATTTTTCGGTAAGTTAGTTTGTTTTATTAATTTGCCTTCAAACAATTCATTTGTTGGGCATTTTACAAATGGCATCAAAACCAGATTTTTAAAAAGCAGTCAAGTAAAATATAGCACGTTAACATTTATATAGCATACTCAAAATGTTTAAATTATTAGTTTGTTGTTGTGTTTTTGTTTTGTTTTTTAAGTGATTTGGCCTATTTCATAGCAGCCATTTCCCCAGAAGTCGCGGTGTGTTACCGGTAACAATGACAGCCAATAGCATACTGATTCAGCTAAGCAGAATCAAACTCTTATTGTCATTAACAACACCTGTGCTCACCCTGCGACTTCTTGGAAACATGGTTGCTGTGAAATGGGCTAGGCTACTCGACAAATGCCTCATACACTCCTGCCCCACTTAATCAAATCTCTCCTCAATAACGACCTCAAGAAAGGTATTAGTTTAGACAGTCATTGAGCCATTTGCAAACGTTGTTTTCACAAATCATTGAAAACTGAGAAGACAAAGCTGTTGGGCATTTGATAACATTTGCACAATTGTTTCTGGCCACTCTTTATTTCTGAGATGTTCTACCTGATGGCAGTAGGATTGGTAACTTGTGTCTGACCTAATTTTGTCTAGTTTTAAGATTTGGGATGCTTTTAAATGATCAGTCACCTTTGCTTGTAGCTAGCTGATGCCATTGGGGACGACGTCCCGGGAGCAGCCTCCAAACAAGGAAACACTAACCCATCTGCCCCAGGCGCCAGTGCTCCACCACCACCCACCAATCCTGGATGGTCAGCCCCTGGTGGTCCAAACTACCCTGCTGCAGGAGGCCCAACCCAACCACCTGCCCCAGGTGGGTTCCCTGGTGGGCCCTCTGGTCCTGGAGCCCCTAACCAGTTTCCAGGACAGTACCCGTCAGGTCCTGGGGCTCCCACTGCTCCAGGGGGGTACCCGCCAGGGCCAGGGTTGCCAGGACAGTACCCTTCAGGCCCTGGGGCCCCAGGACAGTTCCCCTCCATGCCTGGACCAGGGTACCCACCCGGCGGGGCCCCGCCAGGACCATTCCCTGGAGGGGCTCCGTCGCCTTTCAACTCGGGACCGTTCCCCTCCACACCGGGTGGACCTCCTGGACCTTTCCCTAACATGCCTTATCCACCCCCTGCAGGTGGGATGTACGGGCCTGGAGGCCCCGGAGCTTTCCCACCTGGCCCAGCGGCGGGTTTCCCAGGCGGAGGATTTCCTCCGGTGCCTGCAGGATCATGGGGACCTCCCGGTGGAGGGTTCCCAGCTCAGCCAGGTGGGCCTGGATATGGACCAGGCCCCATGGGTCCCTATGGAGGACCTGGTGCTCCAGGAGGGATGCTTGTGAGTACACATCCTTCATGGCCTTCTACTGACTCTCACTCTTTAACATACCTTTCACACCTAAAGATCTGTTATGAGAAGGAATGTCTAAAACAAAAATGGCATAACTTTTTGAGATATATGGCACCTGCTTTACGTGTGAAAGGTGTGTACCGCAATTTCTTTCTTTCCCCTTACTTCACTGCTATAAACTCCAGAGTATCAATATAAATCTCGGAGCTGTATTTTGGATAACACTTAATTACTTTTAATGTGACTTCTTTGACATTCATTTGTATGGCGTTCACTGTAGGAACAGCAGGTTTTAGTGTCTGCTGGTGCTAGCTATAGCTATTGTTTGGTATGAGGGAAGTGAGCATAGTTTCTAGGAGGTCCCATGCACTGGTCCCTTTCGTCAGCACTGTTGGTGCTGGTTGATGCATTGAGCTGTAGATTGATTGTATCAGGGGTTAGCATCGAGCTGACACAGCACAGATTCAGACAGGGAAGCTGGAGCAGTGGAGGCAGATTAGGGTTATATGGTGCGTAAAGCATTGTTTGTATCCATTATGATTTTGCAGATGGAATTAAAGTGAGAGGGAGGGATATGAGAGACATACACTACTGGTCTACTTGTTCTATTACCTGTAATGGATGCCCACATACGAATGGAGAAATCATCTGTCATAGGTCCTGCCATAGGTGTATCTGAACAGTAGGAATGTGGTGATGTTGATAAGATGCTTTAGTGTCACTACACTATGAATATGAATTCTTCATCTTAATTCTTCATACTAATTCTTTAGGTTTCCATGAAGCAGTTCTCTGGTGCAACTCTGCTTGTTTTTTCCTCATTTACTCTTTGCCATTGCATGGCATGCATGCCCCTGGCTGTGTTAGGACACTCAGTTTTGCTTTCTCTGTTTTTGTATATGTGGGTGCGTCTTACGGTGCTAAGACTGGGTTGGCTTTTTGGTTAACAGGTGGTTGGTTTGAAGGCGGCCTTGGACAGAGGAGAACACTTTTCACCTTCGCTTCACCTATTAAAGCAATGGCAACAACCTGGAATAGGCAGATTGAATAACATCATCTTAACATCATCTTCTTATCTTTCAGCCTCCTCATAGGCCGCCATATTTTTGAGTGCAGGCCTCCGAGAGTCTTCTGCCGCAGCACAAGGGCATGAGGTGGAACATATGGACAGCACTTCACAGGCCCCTATCTAACCGGCCCTTTACGTTACAGCTTCAGCATCACAACACCTGTTGGACGAACCTCAACGCTTTTTGATTCCTTCCAAAGTCCACTAATCCTGTCCTAATCCTCTTTTTGTTTTGGGACCAAACTGTGTCTATTTTTTTCACGAAAGATGCATTCCAGTATAGTTATTATCATTAAGGCTTGTGTGACATTGCATTTTTAACCCAGTATTTTATTTTAACATTGCCTAATCACTGAAAATGCATCTGCTTACTTAAGCACAATCACTGTCGTGATTGACATGGATTTGTAACTGACTCTGTGCCGGGTCAGTCTTTAGGTGTCCCTCATTGCTCTGTTGCTCACTGAACTAGTACCCATTCTGAGGGATCCGCCCAGTCTTAGTGCGACTCAAGCCTGACAATCAGTACTGCAAACAAATGCACTGGGATCACCTAAACTGCACCGACATGAAGGAAAAAATAAACCGTGCATGTGATTTATGAGAATACTTCAGAATCTATCAGAATACTTTCTTCTAACTTTGCCATACTAATTTAAAGGGCTAAACAGGATCTCCTAAATGCAGCAAGAGAAAGATGTGCATGTTTTTGTTTTCCCTCTGATCAAATCAGGCATGGGAATGTCACCTGCATGAATGGATGTATGCTAGCTTTTCCTCTCTGGCTAAATAAAGACTGAGTTGTCAATTCCCAAGGCTATTATGTGCTCACAAGGACAGTCAAACAAAATATACTCACACTCATTTTTATGTTGTTGTCATGGTGAACATGATTGAAATGCTCTAACCTTGCTGCAACTGGGGTTAGTTCTCCAGAATTAGCAGGTCCAATGTTGTGTTGTGTCACCATCCATGTTAAGCTATAAGTTGGAATGTTGGTGTCTGGTTTCTGTGATTGTATGTCTCAGAAGGGGGTGTCATTTAAAAAGGCCATCGTCATGAACAACTGGGAATGGGTCAGGAGTTACATAAGAAGTAGCTTTGAAGCATCATATAACACACAATGTTTTGAGTTACACTGTTGACCCTTATCCATCCATCCATCCATCCATTTACACATTGTAAACAGTAGGTCCACTCTTTTTGAAAGTAGTTATCCATAGTTCAAAGGCATTAGAAGACACATGAAGATTTTTCTGGAAAAAAAAATCAATGTAAGAATTTCCTAGGAGGCTCCTGTGCTGGTATGGAAATTAGTCATGGGGTGTGGTCACTCTGGAATCTGAGTTATCCGGCTGTAGATCAACAGGCCACTGTGTGGTCATGGAAACCTTTGCCATGGTGAAGCCACGACTGTGTAACAGTGTTGTCATGACTCATGAATGGAACGTTTTTTTTTAATAAGTAAGAGTAAAAGTAAGGAACTTGTTTGAAACTTAAAGCTTGACTTGGGATATGTGTCCGTGTGAGTTATCCAGTCTCGACACATGGAGTTTAAGCACTGAAAAATAATAGCACCTGTCATCACAATTTCTACCTCCATACATGCAAGGAAATTAGGATGAAAGGTTGACATTAGACACATTTAGAACATGGTAATTCCTTTATCTTTGTCATTCGTCATGAACAGTCACTTCATGGATTACTTAAGCCATAGCTGATCCCTCTGTTTGCTCAGGCCCACTTATCCAAATGTTTGGAAATTATTTGTTGGATAAGTGGGAAAATATTGATGGTAATGTGTAAGGGGTAGGAATCAAGACCTACTGTATGTATCAGATAGAACTGAAAAAATAAATGCTTCAAATTACTGTAAACAAATCCCTCTTTTAAAACATTTCTTATCAATGCCAGCCCAATTTTGGTTTGTTTTTTAGAAATAAAATGGACAACGGTTCTACAAGGTCTAACAAGCTTAGAAATATAGGCTAATATAAGATACATTATGGAATAATGTGTTCAAACTTAAAACGTAGGTCGACTACTTACTCTCTTCTAGGGAACTGATTTGATAATGGATTGGATAAATAAAAAGCTTTGACATTGGCGTCAATATGGTAAAATTCATTAAATTCCCTCCCTTTGTAATCTGTGTGTGGTACTTCCTGATTTGCTTCTCTAATGTGTGTTTGTGTGTGTGTGTGTGTCCTGTGTTACAGCCAGTGCCATATGACTTGCCTCTTCATGCGGGCATCATGCCCCGCCTGCTAATCACCATCACTGGAGAACCAGTTCCTGGAGGAGACAGGTTAGCATTTCCACACTCACACATACTCCTAGGCGACAGTGGCTTAATCCCAATGCTAACCCTCACACATACTCCTAGGCGACAGTGGCTTAATCCCAATGCTAACTCCAGTATTGAACCTTTATAGACCTGACGAGCATGATTTGTCATTGTGCCCAGTATATCTTTGAGGACTAAGATGGTTGAGAGATGACGTTGATTCATCTAGTGACATGACTATTCTGAATAGCCATAACTAGGACCTGAAACAATCTGTTATCATTAATTGGACATTGGTGTGTATTCTGTTGTGATTGTGTTTCAGATTCCATGTTGATTTCATCAAAGGAGGAGATGTGGTGTTCCACTTCAACCCCCGTTTTCATGAGCAGACAATCGTGCGTAACTCACAGCTAGGTGGTTATTGGGGTCCGGAAGAGAGGGATGGGATGTTCCCCTTCATCCAAGGCCGGCAGTTTGAGGTAGGTCCCAAGTGCAACACAACAGTATCCCACCAAATGTTCACACAACATTTCTTTACTCTGTACTGCCTTAAAGGAGTCACAGAGCACATTTTTTGACCATCAGAAATTGTTCTTTGAGGCTCAATAGTGTACGCAAATTTGTGCGTCTAAAAGTGAGCCCTACCAGAGCATCATTTACATGCTCATTTAAAATGGTTAGAACGAACATAATTCCCGCCTCACCTGGCAAATTCATGAAGCAACAGGGGATTGGACCAGAGACGGTTCCAAACTATCTTTGATTGGACTATGTAAATTAAGGAGGTGTATCTTAGTGCTGCCGACGTCAAGAATCACCTCGTTTCAGATTGGCCTGTTTCAGCCTGGCCATTTCTAGCTTGAAATTTACTTGTAGAACGAGGCGGTAGATGGTGTTGAAGTTTTGCTATGGTCCATTGGATACCTTAAGCTACCTATATTCAACAATAACAAGGTAAATGCGGTTTGACATTCTATAACTCCGTTAAAAATATATCAACCTTTTGTATCAGAAGTCATAGCACAATTGGCTGTGTATGTGAACAGTAGAAACATGGTGATATAGGAGGCGTTGGCTATTTTATTCTAGCTCCCCCTACAGCTTTGTGGTGTTTAAATGCAGAGTTTAAAAACAGACTTATTGAGCGGATCTTTAAGCATTGCCTGTGTTGTTTGTCTGTTTTCCCCTCCTCAGCTGAAGATCCTGGTGGAGGAGGACTGCTTCAAGGTTGCGGTGGATGGAGTTCACCTGCTGGAGTATGAGTACCGTGTAGGGGGGCTAGAGGAGGTCACGCTTGTCCGTGTGGTGGGCGACGTCGTCCTCTACAGTGCAGGGCCCAGTATGATCTAAGACACAAATACACACACACACACACACACACACACACACACACACACAGTTGCTGGACTCAATATATCTCTACGTCACAAAGAGTGCAGTTACTCTGTCACTCTGTGAGAATATTGATGCAGTAATTCATACAGCCTGCATTAGGACATGACAGTGTTTCTTATCGTAGTTATACGTTGTATAAATGAAAGTATCCAATGAAAGCTTGGAATATTGTCTTGGATCTTCTGTGCTGGCAGAAATCAACTTTTACCTTTGAAATGGCCACCTCCCTAATTTCAGCCTCTGTGATGGGGCCGAAGGCTGGTTTATTGCTGTGTAATCATGGTTTCTAAGTTGAATTAATGCATTTACTGTGCTTAGATACGTCGGTAGCTTTGCCATGGCTTGTGCCAAGTTTTCCAGCCCCAGTATTAGGCTGGAAGTGTGGTGTGACTGGTCAAAGTGTTCGTCTTAAACCTGCAGGCCTTCTGAACTTTCCCCAATCCCCTGCATGCTATAACCACTCACATCACAATAAACAAGCCCCCTAGCTACTGTCAAACCAACACTGTGCAGAGACTGACTCAAAGATTCCCAACCAGTGTGAGCATAATACAGACAACTGTCTGTAGATTCCTGGAAATGAGAGTCTCTTTACCCTTACCCTATTCACTGAATTTGATTTGATGTCTTGTCAGACTTATCACAGACTTAACACAGTCTTTGTGTGTGTCAGTTGCATCAAGGTCATCAGATACAAGATGGTGTGTTACCACACATCTTTTGTTCATTATTTTAGTACTGTGGAAGAGTGCAGAGCTTTGAGCAGGAACAACCCCCCCCAATCTATCCAATTCTGTTCAGAAAATCAGCAACTGTTGGTTCTTTGTCTTCTGTATCCATACTGAGAGATAGTCTTCAGGGATGCTTCTAAGTCCTGTGGTCCATAGCAGCCTGCTAGTAATATATTATTTTAGGTTAGTGAAAGCCAGGATTTCTGTTTGGAGCGATACACTAATATTAGTCAATACAATTGGTGTTCATACTGAGTTGGACATAATGTTGATACGGTAATTGAATGAACTGAATAGGATCAGTGTAGATACAGCTGTTGACTGACCATACTACTCACTGCTTGTGTTAGTCTGAACTATGCTACTTTGTCTGCACAAGAAAACTGCCTGTATCTTCATGCTATCAATTGGTTATTGAAATAATTGGATTCGCCAAAGACACTGCAACAAGTAATAGCTATTTTTAATTTTGTAATAAAATATTACATATGACTAAAAAGAAGTGATATGTGTGTGCTGTCATGTGTCATTAATTCTTGCAAAATAATTTGGAAGTAGGTAAAAGTTCAAATGCCAACATTAACCAGTACCGACGAGTCATGTGGACATCCTTTAAATTACGGACAAGGACCCAAAACGGTTTAATGCTCAGATGTATGTGAACAGTAGAAATATGGTGATATAAACTGCGTTGGCTATTTTATTCTAGCTTTTCATGTTAGATTTTCTAATACGGTTCTCTGCACACAACGTTGCTGCACAACTGGCACAACTTTCCTAACCAACTTTTTGTTTGCCTCCACAAGGGGGCGGTGAGATAATATTTCCTAGTAGTGATTCAGGTTGGTAGGCGAAGAAGTACTGCATGAGTTCACCTTCAGGTAGGGTGTCCTAAAATAAGGTTTTGAAAAGAGATCAGCCGTGTGCGCCATGAACGGGTCTGTTCATAGCATGCCTACAGTGGTGGATATTCAACTAAAAAGAGGACCCGCTGGTAAGTAACCTCTTCATGTGATATTTAGGCTAGTCATACAGCAAGGACAGTAGTCGACTCAGCAAGTTCATGTCCAACGCCAGAGGGGCCTGTCGGTGCACGGTGGGTTCAAATTGAAACTAATGTTAGCAAGTGCTAACAGTTGCGCTTATTTTGACAATGTACTTCAGGGAACGTTTTGCTCCGTCGTGTAAAAATAGAAGTTGTACTGGTAATGCATTAACTTAGTCTAAGTTTATGTAACAAAATGAGAGTCTCAATTGAAACTTTTTTTGAAGTTTGTCGTACAGCGCATTGCACTTGGTGACTTTCCGATTGTCGGCTTGCTAGTAACATTAATGTTGGTTTGGTCTGATTAACGTTACTTACGTGGACACATTTCCTAGGCACCATTCGTGTTGTGAACCTATCCTATATGTATAACTAAATGTAAGGTATACATCATATAATGATCAAGGTAAAAACTAAGCCGATTAATACTCTGTGACGCTAGCTTTGGTTACCCTTGTGTTTCCAGGTATATTTTTTTATGTAATGTTAACATCTACAGTCCCTACTTTTGATGCTGTGCCACAAAGCGCAAATTACATAAAACTTTACATTACAATGATTATGTGTGAATGTCATTGACTTGACTTGAATTGTGGCGTCTACCGTTGTGGGCTAATGGGGAGAAAACGAAAGTTAACGGGAGTGCTCATGATGGGTTGTGCTGTTTGCACTAATTATTTGAATTCACATTTGCATGATTAACGCGATAAATATTATCATAGTTTAACATTTGACACATTTAAATATTACAAGGAGTATGAACATGCCATGTCATGTCTAGTCCAGTCCAGTATTATATAACAAAGGAGTTTACAACTTGGCGGCATGGCAGTCCTCCACAGGGGTCATAGAACACCTAATTACAACCAAACGTATAAAAATGGCATCGTTATCCACATTTCTTTCCCTTATGCTCTTTGAACCCCAGCATAAAAATCTCCCTATATCACATGAGAAGATCCTCTTGCAATCTTTGTTGTTATGCCGAATACTTTTTGGCCCTGTCCAGTGACCTTTTAAGCCAATTAAAGTGAATGAGAGAGTCTGCAAAGCCATGGTTGTTGTCCTTTTTGAAGTCGAAATGAAAGGAGTTCTTAGCCAAGTCACTTTCAAAAGCCTGGGAATGGATACCCCAGTCTAGTGCTTGAGACGGTCCAAATCTTGATATCGGTTCACGGACTTCATAATGGCTTCTCACTCATTTCCTTGTTGTTGTGTTTTTTCTGTTATAACACTCTTTGTCTGTCTTCCTTTCTCCCTCTCTCTATCCTTTGTCTGCAGGACTTGGGTTTAATATAGTGGGTGGTTTGGATCAGCAGTATGTGTTGAATGACAGTGGGATCTATGTGGCCAAAATCAAAGAGAATGGAGCTGCAGCACTCGATGGACGGCTACAAGAAGGGGACAAAATACTGGCGGTAAAGTCACTTGCTGAAATTATGCGATTCACTTGAATTTATTACTTACTCCTCTAATGCAAGAGGAGGATAGGAAGGGTCTGGGTTTTTTGAATAGGCTTCTTCTTTTCATGTCAAATCAGGAGACAACTATTTAATTTAGTTGGACTTTGTTTAATCCATGTGGCCTGTATCAGAACTTTCCTTCAGCTCATTGTAGTAGACATGCTGAGGTGTTATAAGGTCATTATTAAAAGCTTTTCATTTGTCGGCCCAACCTTTTTAAAACCCTCTTGTCTGTGTGTGCGTGTGTGTGTATGTGTAGTGCAAATTGAAAGGATAAACATTCTCCTTATCTACCACTTACACTAAGTCCTGAGCGTGCCCAGTGCACACGTCACTCAGCAAGACACCTTTAATAATGCTGCTTAGCCACTAGTGTTGTTCTGCATCTTAACTGACTAAATGAAAATCTAGACCCATGAAGGGTGTATAAAACAAACATCCATCCACATACCTGTAATTGTGTGTGTGTGTGTGTGTGTGTGGAGGCGGGGGTCTTCTGCTAGCTAGAAATACTTGTATTTCACGTTAGGTTTAGCATTTCAATTGTTTTATCTGCTTGCAGATAAATGGCAACATGTTGGAGAACCTGTCCCATAGTGCAGCAGTGGAGCTCTTCCGGTCAGCGGGTGAAGATGTGCTTCTCCGTGTGCAACAGAGAGTGAGTCATTGGTCTTTATTTTGCCTTCTCCTCTCATCTGTCATTCTAACCCAAGCCAAGTGGACAAAAAAACAATCAATCAATCATGAGTGTGAAAAATCAATGCCTTCTCCTCTCATCTGTCATTCTAACCCAAGCCAAGTGGACGGAAAAAAAAACAATCAATCATGAGTGTGAAAATCAACTACTAGACCCTAAAAGATGGCTACATTTCTATGTTTTCAAATACAGTTTCATCTAAAGAGTTCAGATACTAGCAGCTAGATTTTTACAGTCATTTCCATGTCCGTAGATTAAAGCAGTCCCAGATTAAAAGTGTCTTTCTGACAAACTGAAACCGTGATGTCATGTATTTTATGGACAATATAATGTGGAGAAATTGTGCTGTTGCTTTACATAAATTCTTATGGCATGTTTAATGCTGACTCAAAATATTTGCATCAGAGGTATGCATGGGTTTGCATTATCATGCAGGTACATTGTCAACATTAGTTTGCCAAATTCAGATATGATCTGGTATGTCTCGTATGGAAAGTACTTACCAGCCTGTATCACAGGACTAAAATTGCCCTTTTGTTTCAAGCCTAGCGATCACTTAATAAGTGCATTTTCAAATTGTAAGGCTCAAGAAATTCCTTCAGTAATATTCGCTCTCTATGTTGCTGTTCAGCTGTGACTGACTGGAAATCCAGAATTTTTCCATCTAGCTATGAGAATGTTTGCCTAGTTTCCAAAAGCAAGATACTCAGAATTGCCAGTCAACTGACCCACAAATCAACTCGGGTTCAAGTGACTCAAAAATAAAACCTGTCCAGGGGGCGCTGAATGCTTCTTGGCTATATGATAGATGGCTAATGCATCTTGGCTCTGATTAATCTCAAATGTATTCTAATGCGTTTGTGGCTAGATGTTGTAGGCCTGTGTGGTGTCTTGATTCGGTGATCTGGGCCACTTTCAGGGGCAATTTTTTTTTTGTCAGCTTCCCATACAGTACTTCAGTGAGCAATAGCAGACACTGCCCGTAACCCCACCAAAGATTGGGATTGCCACACCTTTCAGAGGAATTTGAATTGTGCAATTTTAGGTGTATAAAGCTCTGTTTCTACAGTGAGTGCTATGCTGTGTATCTGAGAACATTGTGAGCACATTAAACAGGGCCTGCATTTGAACTAGTTATTCCCGTTCTTTTAGGATCATCTGGAAGTTCAAAAGGCTAAATAACACAAATACGCACGTGTCTAAGGTTGACCCATTTCACACAGAGATTGTGTTTGTGTGTGTGTGTGTGGGTTGGGTAGGGGAAAAGGAAAATAAACCTTGTAACACTAGTGAAAAGCCTGCTAAAAAGCCTCTATTTTTGTCTTGCCATTCTTTGACTTTTACTGGACTTTAACTTAACTTCACTTAAATTTGTACTGAACTTCAACAGTTCTCCTCAGCTTATCATGTTCTTGCTGGTTACTGTGAACGGAATAGTTTGTGCATTTGTTAAACCTGTTTTATAGACGTATTATACAGTACTGTTTAATGTTGAGTTTTGTGAAACATTGTATTGCATGGATTCAAAATGTTCGGTTTCTCTTACACCACTTGTTCTCTCTCTCTCTCTCCCCCTCCCTCTCTCTCTCATCCTCTCTAGTCCTCCCTCCATCAGAATGGTCCGGTGAGCTCCCGGCCCGAGAACGAGGCACCCGTGTCCTCAGTTGGAATCCTGTTTGGCATCGCCGCCGCAGCTGCCGCCATCACTTTTGCTGTGATCTACTTCAAGCGCTTTCCTCCCACCCCACGGAGGCCTATTTAAAAACAGCCTGCCTCCCATTCTAAGGACCAAACATTGGGAGAAAGAATACTCACAGGGCCAAAAAGAAAATATTAAAAAAAGTGGATGAATTTAGGATCGGGACACAAGTTGGAAAATACACCCTGAAGATGCAGGCAAGCAAGCCATGTTTTGTCATTGCCATTGCTGTCAGATTGCCACGTCAAGCTGGTGTTCCCCTTTATTTTATGGTGGGGGGTTTTCTTAGTCACTTTAAACCAAAGTCCTGAGTCTGTCTGTCTCCCAGAATCGCACAGGGAGAATTGACATTCAGCTGCCATTTTTGTCTGGAGATAGAAGTGATCATGTCTTCATACTGACCATGTAGAGCTATGTATGAGAGAAGAAAGAATGAAGATGGGGAAATAGAGAGAGAGATGAAAAGTAGAAGAGAGAAAGATAAGTAGGGACAGTTGTGAGTTCTATCAGATTGTAGCAACATCCCTCCTCCCTCACTCCCCCTTTGCCTCTTGTCAAAACAACCCTTTTCCTTGTCCATTCCTCCCCTTGCCACTGTAGTGTTCATTTTGCCCTATTCCATGCTAATGCCAAAACCTAAAATGGATAAGTGTAAATATTGTTCCTGATATAAATATATTTTCAAATACCGTCACTCACTGGGCAGATCTTGGTGTCACATTTCTGTGGCTTTTAATTGGTGTTATTTGAGTTTATTTTTTATTATTATTATATATTATTATTTGTTTTGTCTAACATTTTCGTCGTTGTTTGTCAATGATGACTTGGCCAAGGAAGCAGATCAGCAGATCACCCAGTCTATGCAGCTGTGTTTAGTGTATTGGGCGACCTCCCCCCCCCCCCCCCTTCCCTTAACATCTTTCACCCTGGGCCCATAGATGACTCCTCAGTCTCCCCCTTCTCCCAAAGCCCTGCCTTGGCTGACCTTGTAACCGGCCTCTGTCTCTTGTGACCAGTACTAAAGGCCCTTTTAAAATTAACCTTTAAGTTAAAAAAACAGTTCTCTTGTTAAATGTACAAGCAGCCTGTCGGGGGGGGGGGGGGGGGGGTGCACAAATGAAATGGTGTTTTTGTTTGTTTTTTGTTTTTGTTTTTTTGGTTGGAGAAGGGACAAGTTTTAATTGACATCTGGGTAGGGATGAATGCAAGTTAGTAACCTGAGTAACAAACATCCCAGGATTACATCATTCTTCACACTCACTGACATAGATGAACAGTCACGTTTGTCACGGTCACTGCCCCCTGTTGGCTGGTGAAGGAAATGCACTATGCATATGAATAGGCCTGTGGTTTACAATGCATGGCAGAAATGCGAACATGTTTCAGGATAAAACGCCACATTAGTCACATACATTTAACGTTTCACTGTCCAATGACTTAGAGTGACTGTAGGTTTGACTCAGCCTCATTTGCAGACACCCACGCAGCTACCCCTTATGTCTACTGCTTCACTTATCCAGCAGCACTTGGTAGATGTGGCAGTACAGGAGCAATGTAATGGGTTTTAAACCCATTTTAATTTAGTAATGACCAGAATAGCAGCAGGTTTTTTTTTTGTATGCAAATTATTGTTTGCCTGTATTGTCCGACGTATGTACATGTATGCGCAGAAATCTTGTTAATGTTGTTTAAGTGCACTCTTATGAAGATGTTCAAGAGCCTTAAAGTGTGAGTTGCTTAGACACTACTCTGTGTGTGTGTGTGTGTGTGTGTGTGTGTGTGTGTGTGTGTGTGTGTGACAACTGAACTGTACAAGTGCTACAAAAGCCAGTCATGACCCAAAACAGAAACTCAAAATGGAACTGGCTCGTCTCGAGTAAATAACGTCGGCTTCAAAAGAACACAGTGATGGTTAGATGTTGTTTCTATGGAGGCTTGTGATTGAAACTTCATTGTTTTGCATGACAATACACAGCATTAGTGCCAATAGTATCCTAACAGGGCACTGTCAGTGCTTAGAGCTTAGACTCTCACAATACAAATTCCACCTCCCTTTGTTCTGTGAACCTGTTGCTTCACCAGGCGCGTGGGCATGTTAAGTGTTTTTGGCACTAAACTAACTGCAGCAAATGGAGTCCTGTGTTTCTCAGTAGATCTGAAGAAACAAGTTTAAAAAGTCCCATTTACCACAAGCATGCAAAGGTATCCAAGCAATTTTTCATAACAAATCTATTTATTTGTTAATCTATTCATTCCACACAAGTGAAATGCAGCCTTCTGTATTCTCCCAATTCGATTCAACCTTTTTGAATGATGGAAAAAGAAATGGCAGTCATTGATTGCAATGCAGTTTATTAATTTATTTCAAAATTTAGTGCTTGCTCTTGCGATGGCCTACCACATAACCCAAGCCTGTTATCCCATGTTTCAGCTGTGATCTGAGCCTGGCGTGTTGGGTGGGTTGGTGACCCACACCTTGAGAGTGTGTGTGTCGCTGTGTGTCCTTTCTGGCCCTGCACTTGAACCCTAAAGCCTTATACTGGAGCTGTAAAGTACAGTCACATCAGGGCAGAGAAGCCGTTCAAAATAAAACCTGACTTTACTGTAATTACAACACTGCCTGGATTCTGTTTTTTTTCTGTTGTGTTTTGCTTTTGGATTTGAATACAATGTAAACCTGCAGTGTGTTACATCATTTCAGGTTGAAGCAACTTTTATTGAAATGTTTTAAATGTACTGTAGGGTGTGTGTGTGTGTGTGTGTGAGTGAGTGAGAGAGAGAGAGAGAGAGAAATGTGTGGCTTCATGAACGACAAAAAGACAATGGGTTGCCGGTAGGGGTGGGCAAGATGGACGATATATACCATATGCAATATGCATTTGCCCAATGATAGAGATTTTGGGTCATATCGGCATACCGTGATAGGCTCATTGCATCTCCACAACCTTGTGAAAAAATGTTGACCTGTAGCTTCACCTTATTGATAGCACCTTTTCATTCTTACAACAAAACTGTGTAAGAGCCTATAAATTGAACAGCTACTGCCCGACACAAATGCAGCTTACCAGTTTACTTCTGTGTGAATTTGAGAGTCCAATATAAACACTTCCGAACGATGACTAAACAACTGTTGTACATATTGACTTTATGCTATGGTAACCATTAAGAAACTGTTATGCTGTAAGTTGCATACCAAAGTATACCGTGATATATATCATCTACCGTCTATGGTTCAAAATATATCGCAATATAAATTTTAGACTATATCGCCCACCCCTAGTTGCTGGTTTGTTAGACCAACCCACTAAGAAATAACCTACATAGAAAATAAACGGTAAACTTGAAAGCTGTGTGTTACGGTTAACTATGTATATGCCTTAACACACAGCCACTTTCTCTTCAGGTAAATGAACTGAAGCGTTGAACTAGAGGCTTTATTTCAGATTCTATTTGATTCATAATTGAAAATTAAGTGCACCAGCCTTTCCTCACTAAATACCCACGATTATTGTGGGAGTATTTCTCTCTACTGAACATGTACGATCCTCAGGGAAAGATGTGGGAGGGAGGTTTTTTTTTTTTTTATTTGAGCACAGACCCAAAATTTTCCATAACATTTCCCCAAGAAAACTCTATATTGCTCAGTTGCTGTGGTAACTCATTGTTGTCTGTGTGGCTGCTTGTCAGGCATGTGAAGCCTTTGTTCTTTCTACTTCCCTCCATATTCATCTATTCATAATAAGATTTCACGTCACATCCTCCTCCTTTTATTGTTCGATTTTAGACACTTAATTTGGCCCAAGCTTGTTTTGTTCAGTAGCCTCTTCCACTTTACCGACTGCATTAAAACACTTCACTCAATCGATAGACCCATGGATGAGCAGATATCCATAATTCCAATGCACACTCCCCTCCATACCTGCCTCCTGCTTTAACCTCACCTGAAATGGTTATCAGTCCAATCCGATTTTATTGATGCATAAATAGAGTAGCATATAGGCCTATGATTTAGGCTAATAAAGATGGGGTTTTTTTCAGTTGGAAAGCATGGTTTGCCTGATGATGATGGCCCGCGATTGAATTGTCAAAAAAAAATTGGCCTGCGTCCAAACTTATTTGCTGACCCCTGCCATTGAGAATGGGGTCAGGGGTCACTTAGGTAATGCCACAGAGAATGGGGTCAGGGTTCACTTAGGTAATGCCACAGAGAATGGGGTCAGGGTTCACTTAGGTACTGCCATAGAGAGGGGAAGAGTTGCAGGCCTGACAGGAAGCTGGGTCAATCCTATCCGGGGTCACCCATGAAGTTGATCGCAGTCGATCAGAAAGGATTGGACCACAGCACTCACTGAGGACTCTTCCTATACAAGTTTTGAATTTAATACCCTTTCTAGGTTAGTGCTCTTTGGGGCAAAATTAGGGACGTGGGTGCATTATCAAGACCATGATATGGTGCAGTTTTCATCTCATTTTCACTTGTGTTGTGAAGGGAGGTTGAGGTTTTGTCTTACTTCTACATGGGGACATTTCAGCTTGAGTCTTGTTCAACACCAATACTCCTTCAGCGATGCCATTAGTCTATTGCAGAGGGTATCATCTGAAGGCTAAATGCTGGACTTGGAGCCCAGAGGGGAGAAATGTGTTACGTGTCAGCATGCAAGGAAATCAATGACCTTGCCTACGGAGTGCCTGGATAACAAACCACATCTGAGAAAGTTGAAGAAAACCATTAGACTGAGAGACGCAAAGGAACGAGTCACACTGGAGTCCACCAAGGTTGCCATTAAGAAACAAGCGTTTTGGAATTAAGTTTGGGTCAAACAGGCAAGGCCACATTTGTGGTTTCATCAGGGTTTCAGAGTTATTTATTTTATGGCCTATGCTATTCACTTCCCTGCTCTCACCATAAATTACATCCTAGTGGTTCATCAATTTGATTCTCTCTCTCTCTCTCTCTCTCTCTCACACACAAACACACACACACACACATACACACACGCCCACACACATAAATCACAAACGGTTTCTCTCTCACTTCCCTTCGTTTGTCTATACCGTTTTCCTGGCTGCAGGCAGTTTTCCATGACAAGATGTGACAAGAGGACCATGTAATGTAAAGTCTTTAAAATACTAAATAAAGCAATTGCAATATGAGCAATTTTGCACTTTTTTAGTCTGATTGGAGGGGATGAATTATAATACATTTCTGTCATTGATGAAACTGACTTTTTCCTATAGATTAGGTACCAACAACTACACAATTTATTCACCATTTGAAAATGTATAGTTTAGGCTGTACCTTTCATTGGTGAAAGACAAAACATAGCTATACGGTTCATTAATGTAATGCATAATTATTTATAGCTTAAATGCAAACAAAATATAGGCTAAGATAAAGGAACCTGGTGTAACTGGGACACTTCTCAACTCATATAACAAGATGGCATCTAATCAGCTCATATAGCCTCATATTGTTTGTGTTGCAATGCCTAAAAAGGCCCTTAACTTTCTTGGAAAATGTTTGCTCAAACCCTGTATTTCAAGAGTGACACTGAAACAATGACCACTGACCTCACCACACTGAGTACATCTTTAACTGCCTCCCCCAGCCCTGAATATATTTGAAAATAATTATCTTAACATCTGATTTTCCCTATTAAGATTAAGATTTGACATGGTAGGCACCTGATATACTTAAGGTAAATGACAAGACAATTTCACCAATACCAAATATGCTGCCAAATCGCTTCTACCAATGTTAGCTTTTTCTCTTTTACATCCACACGCATCTCTGTGTTGGCCATCCTTTTCCCCACCCCCACGCGCTGTTCAGTGTGCAGTGATGGAGGATGGATAGGGGGCTGCGTAATGATGCTGATGATG
The DNA here is from genome assembly GCA_017657215.1 of Limnothrissa miodon. NCBI lineage: Eukaryota > Metazoa > Chordata > Actinopteri > Clupeiformes > Clupeidae > Limnothrissa > Limnothrissa miodon. The sequence continues at coordinate 35,945 of JAGFZM010005337.1, read as the reverse complement.
TAATCAAACCTCTCTCTCGCTCTCCCTCTCTCATGCAGAATCCGCGAACAGCTAGCTGCACGGTACCAAGCTACTGAGTTCGGGTGATGTCATCTGTTCCCCGTTTTTGAGCCGTGTTGCTTTGGGAGGACCGAAGCGAGTTGATAACCCCCCTCCCTCTCTGAACGCGAGCAGGTGGTTGCGGCGGGGCTGCAAATCGTGGAGCTTTAGCGGAGTGTTTCACTGTCGCACCCCCGGGTTTGGCTGTCCTTGCATTGGTTTCCAAGAGTATGCTGTCCCAACCACTCGCCAATGGCTGCAGAGAAATCAACTGCAGCAAGTCACGACCATGGTTCCGATGACCGTCTCCGAGTTCACGTCGCCTACCCTTTACCAAGTAGAGGTTCGACATTGACGAAAACCCTCGAAATAAAAAGCCTATGATTTTCTTTTGACGAAAGCATCTTCAACGTTCCTTCATCAAGAATCCAACAGCTGGCTATGAGGAAGTAACGTTAGGGGTTAGGAGGTAGATCAGCATCCGAGTTCAACACCGGTCCTCTTCACAAGATATCGGACTGTACCCTGTAGGCTACCGGTTCAGCTGGATCGTTTTTTTTATCGCTCTACCACTTGACAAGTCCGCTATAGCTTGGGTTTTTCATGGCTATAATAACCGTCAGCAAATCGTTCATGGCCTCCTACGGAATCCAGTAACGGAACAGGTGAAATTAATCTACCCAAGCTTTTTTCTCAGTGCCTAAATAAGCCTTGAGTCAACAGAAATCTGATTGTTTGTATTTGGTATTTTATTCCCTTTTGCTCAAGTTGAGCTGATATTCGTGGATATTAAGGCAAAGTGGTTGAGTTTTTATCGCCAACCAGAAGGCCTTATATGTGCCTGATTTTGTAATCCAGCTCTAGGAAACCAATGACCACTGCTGTCCTTTGAACGCTTCTCCAAACCCCAACCTGCCTTTCCCCATTTTTCTACCTCTTTGCCTTTTGGTCCCTTTAATGAAGAACCATATGGGGATCCTGGGAAGACACCTGGGGCATCTTTGACTAAAATAACGAACAAATCTACAGAGCACATTACAAAGTGACAGCAGCGCGGCGGGTGTGTTTGTTAGATCCTGTCCGATGTGTTTCCCCCATGTTCATTCGTTGCCTTGATTAAACGGAATACCATTGCGCGTATACGCGCTTTTGGTGTGTGCAAGGTGCTGCTGCTAACCCTAGTGCTATCCCAGGAGCAATAAAGAACGTCGCTGAAGAGGGATCCGGACGCTTCGCCTTTTCACTCAGGAGAAAATAATGGCCAATGAACCGGTCATCCTTAACGTGTATGACATGGTAAGACGCTTTCTAAGGTGTTTATCATCGCTACATTACCAGACTGTGGCCTGTTTGCCTTTACACTTTTCTCAAATAAATAACATTCACTTCCAGTGCCAGAATGTAAAATAAATATTAGATTTTCTGATTAGCTTCAGAGTAGTAGTAGACAATTAGCTTAGTGGTCTCCAGTGGGTCTTATATGTCACATCCTATTTATTTGGTCATTGAAGTAATTATTCATGTGACATTGTTAATCACTGAAGTAACCATGAGGGTTTTTTTTATTGTACTTTGGAGAAGGCAAGAATCACTAAGCTGTAGAAATGCTGCCCGAAGACAGTTCTGAATAGACAGAAGCCTAAATTAATCAACTCGAACCTGTCTGTTCCCCCACTAATTTGGGGATATGAGGCCGACTGCAGTGCTGGTTTTAAATACAGAAACACATAATTTGCAGGTGTAGACTCTAGAGATTTAATTGGATTGGAGTGAAACTATCTCCCCCTGGATGACAAAGGTAAACATGTATTTAAAACAAAATAATGTAGTGTTCATTATTCTGCTTTAGGCAGGACAGCAGTCGTTCATTCACTGAAGATGGTACCAGTCACTAGCCTAGTACACAATTGGTCCAGTGTGTTGGGAGCTTATCCAGTCACCTCTCACTTCTTGTGGGCAAGGGGATTTAGCCTCCCATGCTCTTTGCTATCATTATCTCATCCCTATATCAAATCTCATCTACCATACCATTGCACCACAAGAGTTGCCACAGTTGGGAATTACAAGTAAGGTTTACATATAATGGGATAATGGCATCTGGAGCACATATCTTCAAACCTCCTGGATGGGATCCCTTAGTATTTTGTCATGTAATGTTCACAGATGAAGAAAAACGAGTTTCCTAGGGGGAGTAGAAGATTAGTCTCAAAAGATCACAACATTAGTGGGGTTACTGTGCCGTGAAGTTTGCTGCCAAAGATTTCATTCACAGAGTCTGAAGCACATGAAAGACTGCATTTTTATCAAAGCCGCTTTAGAAACCACTGACTTTGGATCAGTTAGTGCCTGTTGCCCCATATTGACTTATACTGTACCTGAACTGTATTTGTGCGATAAATTGGCCTGCTCAACTGATTTGAGATCAGTGAATGAATGGGTTCAGTTAAGACAACTGGACTTCTTTTAGAGCTTGAAAGGAAAGAAGTCCAGGGTCCTTAACTGAACACTATGACAACCATAACCTGGATGAATGAGAATCTTCACAGACAGAGGATAAATGACATCACAGGAGCGTTCTATCATGCATCTTTAAGATCACCCTCTCGCATCCTATTCTGTTAGGGGCAAAAAGACTTACGTCACATTTGTAGGGAGAGGTCACGTTCATAAAACACAAGCACACACACACACATTATTGATAAATAACACAGGCACACAATAACAATCAGAAACAGTAGGCCTGAGTGATCCTTAAGAGAGGTAACACATCCTGCACCCTACCCAGGGCCCATTCCATCAGTTTTGTCCCTTAGTGAACAGTAGACAGATGTTCTCACACACCACAGATGTTTACTATTCACTCATTTTTGTTTGTTTTTTTCTTTATGTTTGTCTAATCATGTGTATGTTTCACAAACAGACTTACCGGAGTTAGAAATATCTATATCAGTATCTGTTTCAAAATCAAGAAAATGAAATATGTAAGAGCTTTTAGCATTTAATAGCAAGACCCAACCAAAAAGTTTATCTTGGACATATTGTTTGTGTGTGTGTGTGTGTGTGTGTGTGTGTGTGTGTGTGTGTGGGGCTGCAGTCACGTGGCTGGTCTTTGCATCATTTGCGCTGTCACACATTGCACAGTTCAGCTCACATGGTGGAGCTAATCCAGATTCCAAAAGTCACTTTGACAAGTAGAATTTCTCTTGGAATTAAATAATCAAATATAAAACTCTCTTACTGCTCCTTCTCTCCTCAAATGTGTGTGTGTGTGTGTGTGTGTGTGTGTGTGTTCGTTCCTGTAACACACTTTAAGCAACTATGTGGGACCATCTACTGTAGGCGTATCTCACAAAAATGTTACTCAATCCCAGTCAAACACACACACACACACACACACACACATATACACACACAATCCTGATTAACAAGTATTCCAGACCGTTCAGGCAGGCAGGTGTTGGTTAGACCACCCCCACCACCATTCTTTCATGGCTGACTGCACCCAGTGTTAGCTGCATGGGCCTGAGAAATATGAACCTATCACAAATACAGTGTACACACACACACACACACACACACACACAC
>JAGFZM010005337.1:0-16357 GCA_017657215.1 Limnothrissa miodon | reverse complement strand
CTCACTCTCTCTCTCTCTCTCTCTCTCTCTCTCTCACATACACACACACACACACACACACATATACACAAACACACACTGTTTACACTGACAGTAATATAAAACAATCCTGGTCTTGACCGGGGGCTGAACTTTCAAGGCTGCCAAAGAGCAGGAGAGGGGGATCAGCGGCGGTGACATTCCAAAGGTCAGCCCCGGCGTGGATAGAGTTGATATAGATCCGAGATCAAGGTTAATGTGTCTGTAACAGAAGTGTTTATCAATATAATGAAGAACTCCGCCTCTCTCAGTCTGATACTTGTGTTTCATCCACCCTCATCTGCCCTGATGTGAACTCAAAAATGACAACAGAACCATTTCTTCATTAAAGCAGCACCAAAGACCTTTTAAAACCTTAAAATAATGTTTTCAAAAATTGTTTCGGTGGTCCATCAACTCGTAACAAGGTGAACGATACTTGTTGCATTTGCTATACGACCCTCTATCGGCTTTAAGTGCAGTAAACAAGTTTGCCCAATCGGGTAGTGTTCTGTAGTTCAAGTAAAACTACAACTGACTTGTCTTATGGAAGCTTCCGTTCCAATCTGTGGGTGTTATTTTTTAAAACTCCTTGGTGCATGCTTTAAATCAACTGCAGGCTGTCACTGGATTTAATCCAATGTAGCTAAAAAAAAAGGTCCTTGGTATAGAACACAATGAAACACTCAGTTATTTACACAGAGATAGAGTTTACATGTAATCGAGTGTTTTTGCTGAGAGAGTCATCCATTCAAGGACACTTGATTACTCGCCTACAGGGAGTCGATTGCACTGGGCACGACAGACTTCACCGAGGAGGATATTGACAAGATCATGGAGGAGTTGGGAAAGGAGTTTAAAGGCAACGCCTACCACCTGATGCACAAGAACTGCAACCACTTCTCATCCTCCCTGTCAGAGGTAAACAGCCATGCTGACTCCTTGTAAATATTATCACAGGACACAAACAGACTGGACCATGAGGCCTGTTTTTAAAGGTGCTCTATGAGATGTTGCAGGATTTTAGCACGATCTCAAATCATGGGCATCTCCCCTTGATCGGCTAGCTTTATGCTCCCTGAATACACAATGAAAAACCCCGGTCTTGAACAACCTTTAATGCAGGGAAGAGAGAGATTGCTGTGTCTTGTGAACACTGAGTAAATACACAACAATGCCCTTGTCAGTCGGGTTTAAACAAAAGCCAGGAGCCCCCTGTTATAGTATGAAGGCTGCTGGTGAAAGAGGGAGAGCACAGGATGTTCCAGAGCAAGACCTTGATGACCGGACAGACAAAGACTTGGGTGTAAATGAACTACAATGTCTCATGTATTAAGTTACCAGGTTTCTTAACACAGACAGATAGAATCCTTCAATTTGGCATTCCTGGTAAAGTTGGCTCAAAACAAATGTTTAAAGGAATATACACCCTTCATTCACGAGCTTGAAGTCCTAACCAGTATTCTATGGCGGCTATTTATTATTAATCATACAATAAATTCTCAAGATAAAAATTCAACTTTGATGAGACACAAATTTGATTAGGAATAATTCATTTTTATGAAAAAAAAGTACAATTTTGTACAAAATTGTGGCATGTACCCCTGCATTTTGTACAGCATTAAAAAAAAGATGTGCCAAATTTTGGAAAACACAGTAATTATTTTTGAGACTTTCCTATTTACAGACTATCCAGAAAGTGTCAGGACTGTCCATACCTACTCGTATGCCCTCTCATGTGCTTACTTCTCTTTCTCCTATCCCATTGGCTAAACTACTAAGACTATGCAGTAAACTCAGACAGCCATGGTGGAGGCTTCGATTTTGTGATCAGTAGCCATGTTTTTGCATATGTTTTGATTTAATGGCCTGTTGGATGACCTAAGCATGGACAGGTTTTGTTGTCTTGACAGCAGCAGATTTTCTTTTAAAATGTATTTTCATGATGGCATCCACTTTAATGACATTTCTAGAGCCTTTAGAAATAGAACTACCAGACAGGGGTATGTATATTAACTGTTTTACACAATTAACCCATTTAGTCAAACTAAATAAATAAAAATTCATACCATAGTCCCAAAAGCATAATTGACAGTGTTGTCAGTGTCAGTGTCAAATGTTTGACTTGCATTCATATCTTTGTCTCACTTTTAAATGTATAGGTATATCATGTTTCTGAAAACAAATAGTAACAATAGCCAGTAAATGTTCAGTAAGAACAGTGTGCTGTTTGTTCACAGTTGGTGACATGGTAATTATTACACCCTGATACTGTGACACCAGTAACTAAAACTGAATCGATGCAATTGTCAATACATACACAGTGGGATACTGTACAGTACAATAACGGGAATGATTAAAGCTTTGTGTGTGTGTGTGTGTGTGTGTGTGTGTGTGTGTGTGTGTCTGTGTCTTTCTTAGCTGTTGTGTGGCCGTGAGATACCTCGTTGGGTGAACCGGCTAGCCTACTTCAGCTCCTGCATCCCCTTCCTCCAGAGCTGCCTGCCCAAGGAGTGGCTGACCCCTGCCGCCCTCCAGAGCCACATCAGCATGGGCCTCCACAAGGACGAGCCGGCCGAATCCAGCGAGGAGGACTCCCCCTCGGCCACCGGGGCCTCGGGAGGGCCGGCCGGGGCTTCCCATAGTTGTCGTCACACCCGGGTCTGACGTCCGGGTTGGGTGTGTTGTGTTGTGTCGCGCAGCTGAAACACTGAACCCTGCTGTGTCCCATTGGGGTTAGCTGTGGCCCACCCCTTGGAAGGCAGGCTTGGAAGACCAACTGACCTCATCCCTCTCTGAAGTTAGAGAGAGTAAACCTGAGAAACAGAGATGGAGAGGGAAGGAGCATGAGAAAGACAGCGGAGAGATCCTGCACTCAAAATGGCGGCCTCTCCAAGGAACACAGATAATGCCCAATCTATCTCTCGAGTCTCTCCCTTCCTAGAAAGTTCCTTCTTTGCCCTTTCAAAGGAACTAGCCTTTTTGCCAAGCCATTTTTTAACTATCTCTCTTTTACAGGAAGAGAACATCCGTACTCTTTTTAAAGGATGGACAGCAGAGACTGACCAATGCTTCATTTTTTTATGCCTTCCTTATATTAGATTAAAATGGTAAATAAGTCTGTCTCTTTGCTCAGCTCAGTTTTCCCTTTAACGAAAAGGTGTTTATCCCTGATGGGACTCAAATTTACCCATGAACTTTGTTCTTTTTTGTTGTTGTTTTTGTCACTAGTCAAGATAACATCTCCTAGGGTGTTGACCCTCTGTTATCAGTACAGTGATCAAAGAAGTGGTTTAGCACTGCACTGGCCAATAAGTTGTTAACAAGCAAAACAATGTGCCAAGTGTGGAAAGGATACTTCTGCTGATGTCCTCAATACATGGCTGCCAATCATATAGTCAAATAGTTTGCATATTTTGAGTTTCATGTTTTACATTTCCAGATGTCACTGTAAGTCATTTTATGTTATTTTGCATATGCATACACAATTTCACAAGTTTTTGTTGTACGAAAGAATTGTCTCCGATGGCAGATGGTTTGAGTTTCCAGAGTGAGTATTTAACTTAGGATAGGCCTTCATAGGGAGAAAGAGCCTTGCATACAGATGCCTGCGCCCACACTAACACTGACAAGGGTACTGACAAGTAGACATTGAGGTCTGTTCATGGAAGCTCAGACATGACACCCCGCAGTAATTAATTCACAGGCTCACAGACGCACAGTTGCCTATCTGTATTCAAATGCCCCATCTGAATAACGACTGGAGTTGTTGTTGTTCAGCTTACTGATGGGGGAAGGGAGATAAAAAGATAAGACAAGGGTGGGGGATAGGATGGTGAAACCAGCGGGGTATCTACTGTAAAGGATTTCACAAAGGCTGTGAGGAGTGACCAAGTCAAACCCATAGCTCACACATTAGTGACCATTGAGTTTCTTTGCAGCCTGAGACTGCTCATGTGATCTGTTAGTTAATGGTGGTGGGGGTTGGGTGATGGGGTCTTCAGGAAGCATACCAGTGTTGCAGGGCCCTGCCCTGCTTTTCACTAGGCTATCTCTGTGTATGTTTTTTTCAGCTCTCTCTTGGGCTATCAGTTGTAGATTAACACAGAAACAGCAGGAATCACGCCTCATGCCCATGCCTCATAATATGTCTCTCATACCTCTATGTTGTCTGGTTGTAAAGGTTTTCAATGCCATGCTTGCACAATTTAGAGGGGGTTACATGTAGATAATCAAAATTGAAATCCAATCATGCATTTTTTTTTGTTTTACAGTTTCTCTTTGTCCATGAGGCTGTGCTGCTAATGGCCTTGGGTGTAAAGACCTAGGCAAGCTCTCTCCATCTACTACTAGCTGTTTTTTTTTTTCGAGGAGGCTGTATTTCCAGACCCACAGTGTGTGTGTGTGTGTGTGTGTGTGTGTGATATTCCTCGAAACAGGGCTGTCCTTCAGCCCCTCTCAGGTCCTCAGAGTACCGTCACTTGGTTTTCAGTGTTGTGCCACAGGTGTTTAGTCTCCATAACAATATGAAAACGGCACAAAATATTTATTAACTTCATATTTTTGTAGGCTACACATTCCTCCTTCATTTTTCTTAACTGTGTGCAGCGTCATGACACCACACCATAACAGGTTATTAAAGGCTATACAGGCTATAGGCCATAAGGCCAAACTCTTCTGTTTGTATGTTGACAGTGGCGTATTTTATTTTTTGTATGAACTTTCAAAAGGCCAGTGTCCTGAATCTGAAATCCTTTGGCAGTTTTTAAAGCAGTTATAGCTACTATGTTTCCCCCTACAGCTAGGCAACAGTGTCAGTTTCAACCTTGGTATTTAGGCTACTTTTTTGAACTGTTAATGCCACAACTTTTAAGAATGGTTGAAGAATAAAGAAATAAGTAGAATTTTTAAATGTGTTTTTATGCTGTTTCATAATTAACTTACACATGTAATGTGCACTACAAAACAGACTAGCAAGAGGTAGGTCTTTAAAAATTGACTAGGAATTTTCAATCCTTTTTTACCCAGTTATTATAAACCACTTGAATTACGCCATGGCACGTTGAACTCTGCACACGCACACGGACGCACACACACACACACACACAAAACTACTAGCTAAGAAGTAGAGGACACGCCCTCAACCCCCTACATAAGGAGGTCCCTCAACATTTCCTGTTTGTCAGAGTGCTGAGAAGCGCCATTTTGTCTTTACGAGGAAGCAGCAAGGTGAGCGACATCGTGGTTCCAACTTCCACATTCCTTTTTTTTATTTGAATTTTGGTTTTGTACTAGGGAGAGGGTGTTGTGTTTGTAAATACACGGGCAACTGTGGCAGTTAGAGATGATCCAGTACAAAATGCCTCCGATCATCGTAACATTATACTATCGTAGCTTGAACGGCTAATGTTGGCTAACGTTTATGCAGCATCTGTCGACTAAAGCCAGCTAACTCTCCTTAATGTACTCAGTCGCTATTTAGTAATTGGCTGTTATATTCGTAAAGAAAAATCGAATCACGTACTCGTTGTGTATCATATCCTTTACATCCGATGACCTTGATATCGTCGTCGTTCACAACATGTATTTTGTGAAGTTGTATAAAAGCTAATCAAGTTGCCAGGCTCACGATGTTCGCATGGAAACTTCTGCTCAGTTTTTAGTTCCCCCATGTTACTGTCATTTATATTAAACGTTGATCTAAAATCGACGCATGTTTATCTAAGCGGTATGGTTGAATCAATTTTTACATCTGTTTTACAGTTATCACGTTGAAAGGTCGATAAAAGTAACGATGAGCCAAGTCGGGTTTGGCTACCCACTGCTAGCATTCAATTTTTTTTTCGTTAGCTATCGCTACCTAGTTAGCCGCAAGGCCGTAACGGCTGCAATGGCCAACTAAAACCAGCTTGGCCGCTTTAATGTTAATGAATAACAAGGCATATGTAGTGGGCAAAGGTTCCGTTTGTTTAATATTTTCAAACCCACTAAACGTGCAGTGGAAAAAAAAACCTTTACATCAGGTTGGCCTATATACGTCATGTTTCTTGCGCGCTCTATAAGGACAAGATATGTGAAGTATTTCTCTTGACTCGACTCCGCTTAATATCGTATTTAACGTTTTTCTCTTTAGGATCCTGCAATCATGAGCGGATGTCGTGTGTTCATTGGTCGCCTGAGCCCTCATGCCCGTGAAAGAGACGTGGAGAAGTTTTTCAAAGGTTATGGCAGAATTAGGGAGATCAATCTGAAGAATGGATTTGGGTTTGTGGTGAGTTATTGTGCGTGGGAGGTGTGTGTTGTGTGTGTGGTGGTTTTTTTTATTTATTTATTTATTTATTTTTTCCATCTCCCCTTAAACTTTCCCATATTATGATTTTTTTCAAAGGCATTTAAACCAGTTTATGTATGTGCAGGAATTTGATGACCACAGGGATGCTGATGATGCCGTTTATGAACTAAACGGCAAGGAGCTGTGTAGTGAGAGGTAAAAAAAAAACACCCGTTTTTACTGTCTGAGCTTTGTAAATGTGTTTTAGACCAAAATGGGTCAAGTACTCAATGGGATGGCTGTTGCTGAACTTTTTCTTTGTCAGGGTCACTATCGAGCATGCCAGGTCTCGCAGAGGAAGAGGGGGCGGCCCAGGAATGGGGGGTGGAGGAGGAGGACGATTCTCTCCGCGCTTTGGCGGCTATCGCCAGTCCCGCAGTGGAGGCTCGAGGTAGGCCTCATCTTTCCTCTGTGTCAACTTCCTGGACTCCATTATGCCTCACAGAAGGCTCATTTGGAGGTTGTTACTTGCTGTATTTTGGGCTTCCACTGTGATGCTGTTCTGAAAGTGTTGACTCTTTTCTGGAACAGGTATGGTCCGCCTGTTCGCACAGAGCACCGCATCGTTGTGGAAAACCTCTCCTCTCGGATTAGTTGGCAGGTGAGCTGAAGATGCCCCCCCCCCCCCCCAGTTGTCTCCTTTGGAGAGCTTCCACATGCTTGCTTACTTTTTATTATAACACACTTGGTGAACCTTACAAATTGATTTCCTTTTTTCTAGTTGTGTTAGGTGAAGGTAAAAATGCTGTGGTTCATTGCAATGCATTCCACAAACTATGGTAATTCCGTCCCTTACCATATTGTCATTACAGTGAACCCAGTAATGTTTATTACTTCTCACGTTCACCCACCTTTTGAGCTTGTATCATTCAAAAATAAAAGCTAATTGCTAGAAATATCCTAGCTCTTTAAAAAGCAGGAGAAAGACAGATAAAGTTTTAATGCTGAATGGTTTTATCTAATCAAGTACATTTTTTTGAAACCTTTTCTTTTTGAACAGCTGCTCTTGTCTGGTTCTTAATAACGGAGTGGCATGCTCTGCCCCCAGGGAGAGGAGGGGTCTGGTGGGCGTAGTCCTCTGCTGGTTGTTCTCAATAGTGCCCCTATGGTTCCTCGCCCGCGGTTGCCGCTGGTCTAGAGTGGGTCTCGGCGGGGCCTTCCCCTACAGTAGCGCAGGATAGCCTTAGAGGAGGGTCCGCAGGCTGGCGACCCCAACTGCTGTATCCGCTGTACTTGAGTCCAGCACGCTTCCCTTCCCCCGCAATCTTCCGTTTGGGTCTTGTGTCTGGTGCTGCCGAAGCCAGGGCAGGGGGGCAGTGAAGCGGGTGTAGGCTCACAACCCCACTTTTCCTGCCCCCGTTGCCCCCCGACTACTACTACTTCTTGCTCTCTCTGGTGGTTCCTTACTTGTGGAGGCCCGGATTGCTGTGGTCGTTTCTCAAAGGCTTAACACTGCGTTGGTTCGCTCCCCATTTGCTAATTGGACAAGTGGCACTTTGCTAATGTCTCCTGTGGTTTGGACACGGTAAGTAGCATTGCGCTCATGTGGAGGGGTTTGGTGTATAAAAGGGTGGCTAGGGTAGGCTCAGGGCACGAGGGGGGGGAAGGATGTAGGTTTGAGGGTGGCTTTCTTGTAGAAGTGTGAACATGTTCATGTGAACCTATATTGGAGGGGGAAAAAAAGACAAACTGCACATTGTAACCAAAGGTGCAAGCTTTTTGTTCTAAAACGTCCATCTGACTTGATGTCCACTTTCTGTGGAAAACCAACCAAAAAACTTTAGGTGTAGTGTAGAGAACTCATTTCACCACAAACCCACCATGGATGGCCATCTGCAATGAAAACCAAGCACCCACATAAAGGAACCAATTGATTGCCTTTGTTTCAGTTTCTAAAAGTTACAAGTCTGCTTTTCTCTATGGAGAGGAGTAGTAGTCTTTGTCTCAGGCGCTGGCGAGGTTTGTTTTTTATTTTTTATTTTATTTTTTCCTACATGAGCACGGATTATTGTTTTACAGTGGGGGAAAGCGCTAGTAAAGGTCACCATAAATGTTTGTGACTGTACATGTCTGTCTTGCCTGCATTATACTGTGTGTGTGTGGATAGATGTGTATGCATGGGGGTGTGTGGTTGGGGAATTGTTGCTGACTTGTTGTGCGCCATATCATAGGACCTGAAGGATGTGATGAGGAAGGTGGGGGAAGTGACCTTTGTGGACGCCCACAGACCCAAACAAAATGAAGGGTGAGTTTCCAGCTTGAATCAGATATTATTTGTATGTTATATATATAATATTCCCCCTTTTTTGTATAAAGCCTTCATTGCTTAGAGGAGTTTTACAAGTTGATGACTGTCATGCAGTGGTGTAAAGCTTTTTGCAACATTCAAATGCAGGGTTTTTGCATGGTGGCCGTGACTACAGTCAGCATAGTCTTAAATTTCATTGAAATGGCTGTCCAGATATAGCAGACCTGTTCCAACATTGCACTAATCTAACCTGGATAAGTCCTTACAACCTACTGGTTCCAGCTAACTGATGCCTATTCTGTTCTCCTCTAGCGTGGTTGAGTTTTCCTCTCACAGCGACATGAAGAACGCCATTGAAAAACTAAATGGAACGGAGTTGAACGGCCGTAAACTCAAGCTCTACGAGGACCGCAAGAGAAAGTGAGTTTGCATTGTTGGCAGATTTGCGTTTGGCGGCTTGTTGTTCTCTCTAATGTCATGATTGGGTGGTATGGTGGTATACTTTCCTTTTGGGGGGGCAGGGGGTTGTTTCATGTCTGTTCACACAATTTCTTTTTTTATTAGATTATTTTGTCTATGTAGTGAATGCTTCACTGTCCATTATTTGTGGTTTTAATAGATTATCAAGCTAACTTTTTTTTTTTTTTAATTATTTTTCTTTTCTCAGTCGTAGCCGCAGCAGTTCCCGTTCCCGCAGCTATTCCCGTTCCCGCTCGCCCCGTTCCCGCTCCAAGTCCCAGAGCCGCAGCCGCAGCAGGAACCGTTCCCGCTCCAACCGCTCTCGTAGCCGCTCCCGCTCGGCCAGCGGCTCGCCAGTCAAGAAGCAGTCGGACGCCCGCAACGATGCCCCGGCCCGCTCCGTGTCCCGCTCGCGGTCCCGCTCCCGCTCCCGTTCGGCCACACCTGTCCCCGAGCGCAAAGTGTCCCGCTCCCGCTCCAGGTCCCGCTCTAGGTCCAGATCCCGCTCCCGTTCGGCTTCTGCCGAGAGCCAGCACTGACGGGAGGGGGCGCATGCTTGAGGGAGGGAGTGTGGTAGAATTGTTGAGGTGTGTGCGTGTGGTGTCTGCCTTGGTGTACACCATATGTGCACGTTTGTGTGTGTCTGGGGGGTGGGTTTGGGGGAGGGGGTGGGTGTTGAGGATGAACTAAAAACCAGAGACCATGATTGTGGCCCCACCTGCAGGGGTGGTTTGTGTGAGAAGAATGTGATGTGGGAGGGGAAGCCTGTCCCTCGCTCTTTATTTTTTTCCCTAGTCATGGGCTGGCAGTATCACTTGGACCGCAAGCTCCTGCAATGGCCTGTTTGGGTGCCAAACACCCAACAAGGTCTGTGGTTTGTTTTGTTTGTATTTTTTTTTTTGTTTGTTTCTTTTAAACTACCCTGGCTGCAGCATTACCTATAACTCTGCTTGGTTATTTTATTTGTACCATTGAGTGTCTGGTATGCTTGTCATCCTGGCCTGATTACTGACTTCCTTCTGGGTGTCTGGACCCTGGGCAGTTTTAACATGTAGGAATCATTTGAAAGTCTGTCCAGCCATGGGCTTTTTTTTTTAATTATAAATATAAACCTTTGTTTAGTCTTACAGTTTAACTTCTGATAAACTTAAGTGGGGATGCACTTAATGACTTTTGAGTTTAGTTGTGTGAGCATGTGGCTCCTCACATATGTGAAGTAACATTGATTGGCAAGCTTAAGCTTACTTTTTTTTATATAAAGTCTTTAATTTGTAATTGACCAACCTTGCACCCCCCCTCCCAACCTCTATTTTGGTTTGTCTCAAATTATAAATGCTTAATTCTCCAGGAAATCTCTTATTCTCTTCCTGCTCTCTAGCTTCATAAAGAACGCATAGTGGAGGAAAAAAGACTTATCGGGGCAATGCCTTTCATATTTTGTGTATTCTACTTGTGGTAAGAAACTGTTTCTTGTCATGTAGTGGTTTCCCATTATGCAGATAAAGATGGAGAACTCATTTCTTGCCGGTATGGGGCTTGACCTCATAAGCAGCCGTTTTATCTGTAGAGCCAAGTTCCCCGGTGCTGGGATTGACGGGGGTTGTTGTGGGATTGGACATGTACTGCTCAGGCTGTGCTAATTTAACTGTTGACTGTGATTTGTTACAAGAGAATAAAAAAAAATCTTTACAATCTTGCTGTGTGTGGCGTCTTCTCTCCCTCTACAGCAGTGCTTTTTCAACAATGTTGAGAGTGCAGAAACAACCCCAAGAACGACTGCAGTCCTCGTATTGCTCCCATAAACATTCAGTTACGTTTTTAACAATCACTGCTTAGAAATGTGGCGAGTTCAGTTCTGCTAGTCTTAATATGAGGCTGTTCAAGTGTCAGTGACTTCCCGTTTCGTTAGTCGCTTCCGAAGTGGTCTGTCTTAGTGGAAGTTACCAACCTTGTAAAGTCAAAACCCTGTTTTGCTCAAGGTCTCCAGTGTACCACTGTGTGGGTCTGTCACATGCCTCACCAAATTTCAGAGATGGAAGCAAAGACCTTTTCATCAACCGTCTTTGATGGAAGCAATTGCCAAACTCTGCAGTGCTTACACTTAACCCTTTTCTTGAGTAGGTATCTGAACCTTTAAAGTACATTATAACATTCTTTTACATGTGCAAAATGTGTAGCATGTATTAAAACAGTCTAGCTTCACATGAATTTAAGCATGCTTGCTAATATTTTGAATTTATAGCAGTGCCCTTTAAACCTTTGGCCGAATCCCAACATGGGTGGGCTTACTATCCCACTGGGCATCTTTTACAACCACATTGGTTTAGCAAAATTATTCAAAGTCAAAAGTCAGTTTTATTTGAATTTCTTCAAATGTACTTGACATACAAAAGAATCGAAATTACGTTTCACACTTATCCCATGCGTAGACGTTGACAACAAAGCAGATGCACAACAAAAACCGTTCTAAACATTAAGGTAATGTCAAGTAAAAAAAAAAAAAAATGCAAGTAGGCTTAGGGCATTATACTTAGGTAACATACAGGATATGACAAGACATAACATGTACTATAGTAGGCTAAGTGTTCCAACAGTGTACACTGGGAAGTAGTATACTAGTCTACATAGACTGTAATGGCAGTCAATTTGCTTATTGCAGATATGAGCTACAGAAACGTCAGAATTCAAAACGGCTGAAGTAGCTACTGATTTTTAAGCTTTTACCCGTCATTTGATTTAAAGTAAATTGATACTTATTTTTTCTTTTACAGTTAGGGTTAGTTATCCTCGTTATAAAGTAGTCCTAATTTAACATTTTGTTTGAGCAAAGGGGGACATTTAGTCCAACTGTAATGACAAATGGTCCAGCTTTTAAGATATTATTAAAGTGTAACTGTTAAAATATGCGTGTTGTGCCTCACCCGTTAATATGAATGCACTAACAATTTTGACAAATGGGCAAAACAAACCTATGAGGACAATGGGACAATATTCCCACAAGGTGGCGGTATGTGCTTTCAATATCACAGTCTCAAAAAAAAAAAAGAACGTCTGAGTATGGAGGCCCATCCTACGTTACGTTGGTACACCAGTATGAAACCTCATTAAGTAGTGTCAGGTAATTTTTAATATTGATATTGGCAAGCCATTAACCTCAACCATACGGTGTCAGGTCATCCAAAACTTGTTCAATTTACTAACATGCTTACTGAAGACCTCATCAACAGGATATAGGCCTTTTTCTAAAGCTGACAACGATGCCTTTAGTTTTGATATTGTTAAATTATTAATTTTCTTTTGACTATTGAAGGCTAAGCAGTAGCCTAATCAAAGATAGGCAACATTGACATGGATGAAACAGTCACATATTTGTCTGGTCACACTGTTTCAGCCGATTTTTCCAGTTGGACTATCAGTTTTCACTTAGAGCTTGGGAGTAGCCTAACACTCGTTTTCTCTTTTCATTTAGCTAGTGAAAACAGCTGGCTGCAGTTGATCCAGTTTATTTCAGTTTTAGTCCTGTGACACAGCCAGAGAAAGCATGAGGCAGACCACATAACAAAAGAGGCTCCTCTAGTTCAATGTTTAAGTAGCCTATATAAATCAGGCCTCAAGTCCAGGACCTTCAGGTGGCTTTGGACAGCTGCTATTCTGTGTCACAGAAGGAAGCAGTATAATTAAGGAACTCACCCTTCTGTTTTAAATTTTTGGCGTAATGGTTACCTGGTGAAAAGGGGTCGCTCAGCTCAATTAAAAATGACGAAATGGGTCATACTCCTTTGCCGGTAACAAAATTGTTACAAAGTGCAATATCAGGCCTGGGACACACTGCCTATGCCAGTCTGGACAGGGTTTATATAGCAGCAAAATTAGTTTGTTGCTGCTTTTTTGAGGCAAAAGAACAGTATGTATAGAAACATTTGAATATAAGCACATTTTGAAATCCATAGTAAATGAGTCCATAACCCTGCTGTTTAAGGTGACTGAGAACTGTTTATAGGAAAAACAACCAGAACAGTTTAAAACACAACAACTTATAAGGAAAATGACACTGACAGTAAGTTTCTTTCTGTGCCTCATTTGGTTAACTATTTTTTATTAGTCTATGTTTTATCTAACTGACTTGTTCTGTTTTTCTACCGACGGCACTCAGTGATCTGGAACAACCAGGTTTGGCCTTTAATAAGCCCTGAACTTGGATATCTGTAAAATGTGTCTGACTCATTGTTACTTTTCTGGTGACTCCAAGGCCACCCCTCCCTTCTCTTTTACCTTGTCTATCAGAGTGCCTCACCATCTGAATTCAGTTTAAACTCATTTGTCCTATCTGGCAAACCATTCATCTACAGGGTATTTACTGTCAAGGCTGTTCTGTTAAATACGGAAAAGCCTTCCCATGCAATGAGGTGGTGTTTGAGTGGGGCTTATAAATTGTCACCTTATGCGTCCTTAGGCGTATTGTGGAAGTTCATTGGAGTTTTGGCAATTTTTGTCATTTTCTAACAGAGAGAACATAAAAAAAGAAAAGTATTGAGGTAGAGGATGAGAAACAAAAATGCCATTCTGTTTGAAGTTCTTTGCATGACAGATTTTGATTTTGTTTTTTAAGTCTTTGAATCTAAGGCTACCTTGTTACGGTAGCATTCCTCTGGGGTGGATTAGGCCCGCTGAGTTAATTTGACAGTGAACACAGGAAGGACTCTCCCTATAATCTTAGCCGCAGAGTTATTTCTATGTTAAAGCAATCGATATTGGGATCTCAAGTGTCGCCTTTCAATAGGCCAGAGAGTCTGTCAGTGGACCTCACCCGCCGGCATCAGTCTACATAGAATGCCGTGTCCTCTAAAACATGCATCAAGGCATGGCCTTTTCAGAAAAACAAGACAGAGAGTAAAATGTTGCAGAGTGCAGACTGCCAATTTATAATTCATCTGGCCATAGCTATAGGTGTAAGATTAAAGAGAAGGCTTCCTCCACAAGTGTGTGGCACACCAAAATAAGCAGGTCATGGCTTAAACAATGATACCCCAAGTACTGCTTTAAACAGGCTAAATAAGCTGAAATGTTTGTAAGTCACTTCAGGGGGAAAATAATTTTAGCTTGTGGCTTGTGTGCAGTGGCTATACGAAGATAGGCCTAAGCCTACAAGGTCAAATCTCGTTTTTGAGGTTCACGATCTGATTGCCATATTTGATATTTGTTTTCGAATGCATTGGCATCATAGCAAACGTAAAAACAACATTGGCTGAATTACATTCAAATGCTGTATTTTTTGCTGAAAGCGAGTTTTGGCGGTGTTGGCTGAGGGCCAGATGTAATCCAGCGTGCCCAGCGGTGAGCGAGTTCGAGTCCACATCGGACACTCAGGACACGCTATGACGTGATTTCCTGGTGGCGGCAGTGGGCGCGTGGTACTGCAATTTCGTGGAGCGCGAGTGCGAGAGGAGATCCCGACATGGGCTGCGTCGAGGCGACATGAGCCTGTCCTTCGGATCACCACCAGCTCATGCCTGAATCACCTTGCAGTTTC
Source organism: Limnothrissa miodon (assembly GCA_017657215.1). Classification (NCBI taxonomy): domain Eukaryota; kingdom Metazoa; phylum Chordata; class Actinopteri; order Clupeiformes; family Clupeidae; genus Limnothrissa; species Limnothrissa miodon. The sequence continues at coordinate 1,771 of JAGFZM010005337.1, read as the reverse complement.
TGAAGATCCGTGGGGGTACTTACTGTTAGTCCGAACATAGCGAGAACAGGACAGTTACCGCTAGACTACCCACAATTTTGCTGCGTCTGGCGTGAGAGGGTCCAGCAACATTATCGAGCATGGCGGAAAGAAGTGGCCGGCTGAGCTTCCCTGGTAGCGGGGCACTAAATCGACCCGTGCCGATGAACCTGTTTGCAACTTGGGAAATAGACGGATCTTCGCCCAGTTGCATCCCAAGGTAAGACAAATGCAGCTGTCGCCCCCACAATAGACTAACTATACTCGCTAATGCACCATTACGACGCAGTTTGGAATGGAATATTATTTGGGGTCTGCGTGTAATTTAGCGGCTAAACCACCGAGTTGCTTTTGGCATGCAACTACTGGGTCTTTAAAACTCGCCGTCTTTGCGTTCGTTATATGGAATTCAGCAAATCTTTTCAAAGGCATAGCATTTGCAGAAAGCAGAAATTTTTTTTGCACCGCAGCGATTCAGAGTGAGTTCAAAGGTGGGCTGCGTGGTTCCCAGATGGGCTGTCACACTTCCTCGACAAATGTTAACGTTACTTTGTCATCTGTTGTTTAAATGCACGGGTCTAAAATCAACTTTTGTCAACGCTATTTGTGTATGTTATATATGTGTGTACATGTTTTAAAGTCGTGAATTTGAAGGACTTCATTTCACTGGTTGGGTAAGTTAGTGGAGACCAGTTTGAACTTAACGTTACATCTAGGGGTCTAATGACGTCGACGGCTAATAAACTCTGATCAGGCAGTTTAAATTAGTAAATCAGCGAATGTCCTTCAGAATAAACACCTTTTGTGCATGGAATTGTGTCGTATCTTGAACAGCAGAACGGCCCGTTGTGCACATCGCCCAGCTTCACAGACATACTGATGTAATGTGGGCAAAATCAATTTAACACCAGCCATTGTTTTCACTTCTCCTGGACTGCATTCTATTCTTATCCTCGATGTATTGTGCTTCGCTGTCTGTGGGGGTATTTTCAGTCGTTTTGGTTACAAAGCAGCTAAAGAGAGGGCAGATTCCAGAGCCTCCCACGAACTCCTGCGGCTGCCCCTGAAATGCCATGTGGTGGTCCAAGGGGGGCCTGACACGAATGCAAATAAACCCACACTGACTGCCTGTTGGAGTCCTATCAGTCCATCATTCGTTAGGTTCAGAAAAAAAAATTGCTATAGTGATTTATGATGCTATGTTGTCGCAGCCCCTTTACACTGCGAGTATTTACCGAATTCTGTGGGAAGCTTGTACTAACAGGTGGAGTATCCTCGACCCGGCTCGGACCCTACACTGCGCTGGTTTACACTGACCACGGTTTGCAATTTTAGGGTGAAGCGTGGCGATGTTATAATACAAGTGGAACCGTCCACCTGGATTTGAAACTCAGGAAACTACTATAAAAGCTCTTTATATTTTTCAGTATGGTGTGGTTTCATAGTCTGCACTGTTGAGGGCTATTGAGGGTAGGCCTATTGCTATAGCTGAAGTTTTAGGCTAGAAAACACGAATAAGCTACATGGATATGGACAATATGGCAGACATAATACATTTGATATACACGCTCATATAATGTTAGCTTTGCTAGACAGCATCTTGTGCCACCATTTACAGTAAATAAAAAATGTCAACTTAAATGGTCCAACTATAATATAATCAATCATTACCAGTATCTCAGTCATGTAAGCATCGCCTACCACCACTAGATTGCTCACCCAAGTGATTGTTTGTAACAAGGCTGACAGTTTG
>JAGFZM010005336.1:0-25000 GCA_017657215.1 Limnothrissa miodon | reverse complement strand
AGAAAAGCTCCATCTTCAACTCCGATCCGTCATTACCTGCGAAAAGCCAGGTTAAAGAGTAGTGTGTGTTTAGTTTAAGTGCCACAAAAAGGAGCAGAAGCGTACAGTAGGTCAATCAGCTCTGACCAGGTGATGACAACGACAAGGCAAGCTCCTTCTCACCGGCGGAACCAGCCACACTATTCAATACCAAAGGAGGGGCATTAAAAAGCAATGTTCGTGGTGCCCGGAAACCATGTTCTGTTACGTCGCCCGGCAGATTACAGTGAATTATAAATTATGATTAAGTCTTTATCCATTGGTTGTTCCAATCCGATCAGGTTAACGACAAGCAATTCATTTGGAAACCTTGGATTATAGAAAGATTACAGGCCAGTAACTGCTCTGTAACCCCGGAATGACAGGATTGACTACTGTAATAATGGGTTATTTTCGAAATTGCCGGGCAGGTAGGGCAGCAGAAATAATATTTCTGCGTCACGCGCAAATTTCGGATGTTGCCACGTTGATTTGATGTTTGATGTCGTGCAGTATTTAAACTCTACCCTTAAAACGTAAATGAATCTACATGCTATTTTATTTTTTATTTTATTCTACTCTAGATATAGACTTCAACGGTACTTAAGATAGCAACAGCATAAAACGAGAATGTTAATTCCAAGTTATACTTGGCTATAACCTCTCTCTTGGTGCCCGGTGCGTGTTGTAAGTAGAGCGAAAATGCTTGTTGTTTCACAGTTTTTTTTAATGAAACCTGAACATGTCCGGTTTAAGTGGACATATATTCAAAAAACCCTTTTCAGCGAAGATCGTGGAATTACATTTGCATTTCACCGGCTACTTATGAGTGAAGGGATGATCTCGTGCACTTTGCGCGCACTGCTCCATCTCGCTGATGTGCGTGATGTATTCAGTATTTTGTGCGCTTGAGTCGGTGTAACGGTAACATAATTGAGGAAAATATTTACCTAAAAGCTGTCAAAAAAAATCTCACCTCCTCACACAACGGACGGTAACGGGACATGAATATAGTGGAAATTGTTCCGTTTAGGAAACACTTGCAATTATAGTATTGCCCGAAAGAAGAAATGGTGTGCATTTCTGAAATGCAACGATTACAGTGTGGTGTTTTTTGTTCCACAAGATTCAATTTCATCGCTGAAACCAGTCATGGTCGTATAACTTTTTGTATAATGTCGTAGAATAACTAAATGTCTAAATGATCAAACAAAAGTAGATTAGTTGGATTACCTTTCTAAGAAGCAACGTTGTGGGACACCCCTAAAGTCTGTCCACACCCCAGTGCTGTCGGTCTGCTGGCAGGTGCCAGTAAGCTTTCACTCCCCTCGAAATCCGCACGAAAACCCTTTCCAGCTATATGTATGTGTGAAAAACAAAACTTATGATAGCCTTTCCTTACTCCGGTGATTTGGAATAGATTTTTTTGCAGCTGCGATCGTCTCAACAAGCCAGAAATAAAATTCCACCGCATCCACAGCGGCAACTTTTGGGGCTCCGCGCCTCTGGATGAAAATTTACCAGTCACCAGTTAATTCCACATCAGACAGGAGAAGTGATGCGCGGCTTTTGCCATCCACCGGAGATGACACACTGAGCGATCGAAGATTTTTAAAAACTCCCATAAAAACACTGAGCATATAGTCAAAGAAACATCTAGGCTGTTGTATTTAGGTTGTGAGAGAAAAGACGATTTCAAAAAGGTCCTGCTCTCTCCCCTTGCGTCTTGGTAGTCCGAACCCGTTTGTCAATGCAAGTACGCGCCTAGAATGAGAACGATCCTGTGAGAGATACTTGGTGACAAGGGGACGCTGAGACGAGCGTCTACTTAAACAGGTTGCCAAAGACCACGCCGCCGCTAGACCGTTTGGAATCCGGACGCAGCAACTCAAGTTCGAGTCTCCTACTGCTGCAACTTGAGTGGCGTTCGCGAGTGACGGGAGAGTGAGTGGGGGACAGCGAGGGATGAGAGGCTCTCGGCTTTTTAATTGTTTTTGGTCGAATATAGCTGGTGTGATTCCGTCGGTGGAGACAGCCAATTAAAGCCGTGCAGCTACAAAAAAAAAAAAGGTTCTGCCTACAGAGGACTCGCCCCGGTTCCCCCAGGACCAATTAAATAAGAAAGAGGCCGGGAATGGAGAGAAAAATCACAATCTCACTGCCACCCCTCCTCTCTGTCTCTCCCTCTCTCTTGCGCGCGCGCTCTCTCTCTCTCCTTCATCTCCCTCTCCATCAGTTTCTGGCTGCCTGTCGCCGACTGTCAACAGACTTTACAACACGCCTAGTTCCTAGATCACGGCCACAAGGCGGCGTGATTTAGCTACAGTTTCTGTGAGGTATCAGGGTTGCTTAAAGGCACACATTTACATTTTGGAGGATGAGCAGGATACTTAATTAGTTCCAATGACCATTTTACCGGAATGACAAAAATATTGAAGTTGAATCAGACCATTTGCTGAGGCCTTACATGTTATTACAGAGCCCCTCTATGCGCAATCCACTTTTAGCTGACCTTGGCAAAATGTGTGTGGATTTTCTAAGTAGAGAGCCGTTTGAAGTCATCTTAAGTGAGGCAGTGCGAAGCAGCTTCCTGAACAAAATCCTGTGTGATCCACCTGCTCTTCAAAACACACACCCCACCTAAACCCTGACTCAGAAAGACAGCTGTAGGAGAAGTATTACACATTTCCCCCAATGACCTAAGCCTGTGGAAGAATGGGCTATGAACACTGCATATCAAACAGATGACTTTGCCTTGCCTCCCTTGGATTTAGCTCTAACTGTGTATTGTGCCACTGTGTATTTGTTAAAACTATCTATGAGAGGCAGTCTGCTGATCAGATGCTTAGTGTGGCACCATCCTCCAGGGTGCCACCACCACAGTAAATAATTCTTCCCAGTGATTATCCCATGAAATGAGTCAAGTGTGGCTCTCCAGCTGTTTCCCAGGGAGAATACATCACTGACTGTGGAGGATTGACACGTTCCTCCATCAGCAGATAGCCAGTGTGTGCACTGCCTGATATGGAACCGAGGATGTACAAAATTCAGAACTGAAATGACATTAACTCCTAAATTTTATTTGAATTTGTATTTGATGTCCTCAAGTATGTAATACTGGATGGATGGATGAACGATGTATGTTAAATATACTGTAGCACATTCCCACTGATGTGTGATAAGAATCATTCCTCTGTATCACAGTAAATTTGAATTCAATTCAATAACAGACAGTGAAAATTCCCTTCACATGTACTCCTTGAATTGAATTAAATTCTAAATTTCTGAATTTTGCACAAGCTTGTTGGGGTCAGTCATTATGCCCTCCTTTTATTAGCCCTGACTGGAAATTCTCATCAGGTCCAGTCCATTCAGCATTACTACGAAAGCACCATCACAACAATCAATACGGCTTTGATGCATGGGCGCGATGTGATCATACGTCCTCACATGTATAAGTGAACCTACAAGCTCTGCTGTCTCAGCTCATTCTATTGAGTCTAAGCTCAAAGCCTGGGAAAACTCCTCTTTAGACCACAGCACTGAATGAAGAGGGCACTGGACTCCGTCACATTGTGTTGAAGTCAACTCCGTTTTAAGCCTCCTAAATCTTGTTGTTGTCATGGCATGACAGTTGTTTTGCTTTATATTTTGTCATTTGATACTGGCTCGCTGAAGTAATACAAGTAAGGTTGCAATTCAAAAAATGTATTAGTTTTTATCTATTGTAGAAATGAAGGCATGGCGTTGTTTTCTACAGTGCAGGTTTGGAGCCATGACAAATCTCTGTCTGAATTTGTGCCTGATGGTCCCCCACGCTTTTCATCTGTTACTATGGCACACATAACCAGACAATGCGCAAGATCATTTCTCATGTCGAATTTCTAAAAACACGGACACTGGGCCAAATCCTCTCTTGGAGTTATCCTCTGCGCTGGCATCCAGCCAGCCCACTCAGCGAGCGCTGCCAAGAGGGCATCATTTTGGGCTTAGAGCAGTTCATGACAATGCTGCCGGCTCACTGGTAGATCCTGGCGGGGTGGCATTTCCAATAGCTCCCAGGGGGGCTGCCAACCATGCGTACTTAGCTCGCTGACTTTCCAGTATAATGCTGTAAGTGTGTGTGTGTGTGTGTGGTGGGTACTGTTGCGCTGATGCAGACAGGCCCATCTGATAGGTCTATTTCTCCTCTCACCCTCTCTCTCTTTCTCTTTCTGTGTGTGTGTACTTAGCAGACGACAAGTAGTCAGTTCAAAGTTCAAAGGCTTGCCCAAGCAACATCTCAGATTGTAAGGTCATCAAAGAATTCTGCACCACTTATGAGGTCTCTGGGCTTAAAGCTTGCAAAGGGTTTGGCTCATAGTGTGCGAATGAATGCTAATTAACTCGGGCTGTGTGGGGGGAGGTGAATTCAGCTGATTCAGATGGATGAAACTGGTTAGAGAGTTGGGAGCACCTGCACGAGTAAACCTCCTGGGCGAGAAATCAGTTGATGTGTTTTGTGCCATCAACTTTGTGGATCAGCGGATTATTCTTTGAGCACTGGGGGGCAAGAGGAGGTGTTTTATTGGTCAGAAAGGGAAGAGGAGGTGTTTTATTGGTCAAAAAGGGAAGAGGAGGTGTTTTGATTGGTCAGAAAGGGAAGTGAGTCTCCTCCCGAGCACGTCCAGCTCACTGCTCACAGACACAATTTCAAAATAACATTTGAAAACAAACATGCAACTTATTTAATCTTATTTACTTCAATGCAAATCTGATATGTTTCATTCTGGTTTAGTCATCCTAAGGTTGTTTGATGTCATACAGTTACTATTATAGTGTACAGAGACCTAAACATCTAAAAGCCAGCAGCAAGTAACAGTTAGACACAGCAAGAGAAAATTACACATAAAACAAGCATCACAACTAAAGTCTGAGAGGTAATTTGCTGTACTAATAAGATCATTTGCCGTTTCATCAACTCATGTGGATCTTCAAATGACAGTAATACCAATCTAGTCATTTTTAGTCTGACGCTAAGAATGTGTAATGACTGTAAGAGATATGCCTAGGGCATGGACAAGACCACTCTCGGATGATTCCCATTTGAAATCTTAAATCCTTGCTCTCCCTTAAGAGACACGGAGGGAGTATCACTCTCTCTCCCCAGTGAAGTTATCGTCGGCATTACAGCAATCTGCCAACATTCTCGGGGGCCCTTTGGGTCGACTGTAACGGGAGTGGACAGTTTAACGCAGCACTTTGCACATTTCAAATCCACTTAATTGAATAAGCTCATGTTTGTTTAGATCTGAGCTAGGGTGTCTGCTTACTGGATGGTAAGATGAGACAAAGTGCTGAATGTCTCTGCTGGTCCCGCATATTGAATACATGGCTGATGGAGTACAGTCAGGGTTAAGCAGACGTCTTCTTTACCGTAGACCAGAATTAATGCCTGCTAATTGCGCTCAACACTTCAAAGTAGTCCCAGGAAGCTATGCTAGACCTATAGAGTTCCATTATACACACACATGCCATTGTTTGGTCATTTACACCAATGGCTTAAATTCAAGCTAATTTGTTGCGGATTTGTTTAGAAGGATTGAAGTTGATAATGTTTTAAAGAGCCATGCTGACTGACATGCTAATGAGCCCAATTTCATAAGGTTCATGCATGACTTGGTTTGGGTGTCCGTGTAGCAAAGTTGTCTTTGTATTGAACTTGCAAACTCTAATAAGGTTAAAGCCTTTCAAAGCTACTTTAATCCAATTGTTTGTTTTTCTTCAATAATGTGCAGGATATTTAAAGAAACAAATGACCGGAGAAGATTACGTGGACATGAACATTTTGAAAATTGAACCCGGGAGGACGTGTTGCTTATTAACCCACAGAAGCCATTACGTGATGTAATGGCATTGATCGCCATTAGCTCCTCCAACCATTGCAAAAATAGTGCCAACTTCTCTGACACTCTATTGCATACACAGGCCTTTACGAGACTGGACGTCCATACATACACCAAGCAACAGTGCAAAGGCTAAGGGTATTTGATCATTCTGACAAAGCCTGTTATCCTTTTCTCCTCAGCATCACCAGACAGCTGTGAGTAATAAGGCTCCAGCCAGCCAGTGCTTTTGGAAACAACCTGTTCCAGGCTTTTAAGAGCATATTCACACAAACACATTAGGAGGAGCCAAATATTTTGTCATGTCAGGCTGGGATGGAGGACCAGGGTCTGACTGCCCTGCATGAGAGTGCATACACACCTCTGCCGCAGCTAGAGAGCCGTGTGTGTGTACAGGATGTGTGCATTTGCCTTCATTTCCTTTGGGATGAATGAAGTATGTATGTGCTAGACAAGCATCATGTAGGCCCATGCATGCACATATGAATGTAGGTATGTATGTACAGTATGTATATCTACACTGATATATGTACTGATTCCATGTTTTTTATCCTTATGATTGTTCAAGTATATATGTGCCTATGAGGCTCTGCCGAACCCCTGAGACCGACTCACCGAACCCCTAGGGTTTCATTCGAACCCAGGTTAAGAACCACTGGTTTAAAGAGGGAATAAGCAACGTTCGTTTTTTTTTTTTTCACGAGCTCCCTCTAAAGACCGCTGTATTGCATTGTATTGCACTCAATTCAATTCAATTCAATTTTATTTATATAGCGCATTTTTACAAAAGGCATGTCACAAAGCAAATGCACTGCATTCTATTGGAGGCGGTCCGCGCTGCTGAACATTGCAAGTGCTGTATCTACCGCTATAGGCCACGGTGGCGCATTCTACACCGTTTGTTCGCCGTGTATTGACTCATTTTAGCATCCTAAACAGTATGAAACGGATTAATTAAATGAATAATGTTGCATTGTGGGCCTTTAAGTATATATGTGCCTTAAAAGTGTAGAAGTGCACATTAACCCACAAGTCTACAGCGTGTTTGTGAGTCTGTATGCAGGCAGCTGGTTTAATTTGTTGCTCATGTCAGTTATCATTTGAGGCTTGTGAGTCCAATGAATGTAGGTATGAGGTATGAGTTTTTGTGTGTGTTTGCAATGCACGATTGTGTTTGTTTTTGTGTATAGGTGTGTGTGTGTGTGTGTGTGTGTGTGTGTGTATGCATGTGTGTGTTTTGTAGCGGTCTCCTGTTTTTCCCCTCACACACATGTGTGTGTGAAAGCAGCTGGGGCATGTCACTGGTCGGCATCGGGGCCATTTTTCAGCCAGGTAATTGGCGGGGCGGGCGCGCGAGGCGATGCCCTTGGAATCCAATAATTCATAACCTCCTCGCATTCAATATCGGATCCGCAGGAATGGGCTTAGACAAGAAAAGGCTTCGGTGGCAGCATGTAATGTAGTGTGGTGGAGGCAGGGGGGGGGGGGGTGGGGGGGGGGGGGGGGGGGGGCTGTTTGTCTGGTGATGTTCTCTAGTCCTCATGCCAAGGACACACGGGAAGGATGTGGGGCACAGGTCTCTACCAACACATTGACACAAGCAGAAAACAAGTCATCTTTCTCTTCTTCTCTCTGTCTCTCTCTCTATCTATCTCTCTCTCTCTTTCTCTCTATCTCTCTATCTATCTATCTATCTATATATATATATATTTCTCTCTTTTTCATTTCAGCTGTAATGATGCAAATACCAAGGTTAAAATATCTGTCCAGAGATGAGCTTCTCTCATGAAGCCTGGTGTGGTATGAGAATACGTGCCTTCCTCAGGAGCAATACTCTTTGCAAATATCTCTTCCTGTGTTTAAACTCATGATAGAGGGAATCGTGGAGAGGGGGGGGGGGGGGGGGGGGCTGCGGAAGCCAATTATTTGAGGATGTCAGACTAAATGTCTAACTGCCACTGACGAAAAGGGAGAAGTTGGTGTCCCGCACACGAGAGATCAGTCACTTGCCCGTCGAGCAGGACATCGATCTCATCAGCCTGTCAAGAACTGCCAGCACAAAACCTAGAAGTGTCTGCCTACAGTTCCGAGTACTGGGGATGACTATAGCATGACACACACACACACACACACACACACACACACACAGAAAGAGAGTGAGAACTCACTCACATTTTCACTCTTGCATAATCCCTAGGCAGCTATCATACACACATGCACACAGTATATGGCAGCACCACCTTTGCAAATGAAATGTAGTCAGTGACATGAGCGGATCTGTGTCACACTCTAGAGCCACACTTCAGGAATCCTGCGACCACTCGTCCTTCCCCTTGGCACCAGATATAAATAAATAAAGTGTTGCCTTGGCAATACATATATGAATACGTTTGCGGCCGTGAAGTGTGGACGGGCCTTTGTGCACCATTCTGATAACGGCTGGCCTGCACCAGTCAGCCGGGATAAAAGGCATTGTTGTAGCAATGATAGCGTGGCCAAAATGAAATCCCCTCACGTCTCAAAGACTCATGTTAATCCTCGGCTACACACATCTTAGATCAAAGAGCAGGAGACCCAGTCTCCAGGAACGGGTGTGGGCGGGGGGCTTTGGAGCACTGGACCCCAAACACTCCCTTTCTCTGGTGTGATGGGAAAAGCTTTTAAAACAGGGGCCTCTCAAGCACACGCGCCACCAGGGGCCTTCCCATACCTCCAGCCTTCCCCCCCAACCCCACCCACTGACCTGTTATGAAGTGAATGACACTCAGCCTGGGACCTGTTGACAAACATCTACCCTTGAAAAAAAAAAAAAAAAAAAAAAAAAAAACAGGAGAGCAGCTGGAAGGGCGGCCGAGGGTCAAGTTGAAAGCGGGCTATGACGCACTGGAGCCAAGCACTTGATGTTAATAGACACATAATCGGAAGTCAACATACACATAGGCGACAACACTTGCCCGTGCATTCCCCTGCGCCCCTGGGTCTCCCGTTTCAATTACTTTCCTTATCTTTGGCTGGCTGGCTGCTGCCTGTTCACCATATTAGGGTGCAGACCAGAGAAAATTGGGGGTCGAGCCCCATGGGGATTAAGGCAATGTGATGGCACTCGGGAGGGTCACTGTTTGCCACGCTCACAAATGCCGAGTGAAGAGCGTGCTGAGAGATTACTCTAAATGAGACACCCTCGCAAGATAAACATATTCGCACACACACACACACACGCAGTCAGACTGACACATAAACACACACACACACACACACAACTGGTTCTTGATCAGCGCATCAGACCAGTTCTTTTTTTTTTTCTCTCCTATTCTTGCTGGAAAGGAAAATGTCCTGAAAAGGCGCTAAAACCCTGTTAGGATGAAAATGTCAATTTTGTGGTTGTAAATGTCACTGACAAATGGCACCTGTGTATCCGGGGCACATACCCCCCCAAAAAGTAATTAGACAAGAGTTATTAACCCGCAATGTGCAGCCAACAGTGCAGACCTTTGCTCTATTGAATGGCAGCTAAAGACTGCCATCATTTTGGGATAAAGCCTCCCAGGTCCACACGCCGACCTGACTCATTAAAACTGCAGCCCAAATCTAATTAGCTGGAGACAAGTACAAATACAGGCATTAGTTATCTCAACAGTGGGTTGGACAGAGACATACGAGGAGATCATATCGCTGTTTTCTCCGGCGTGCTAGTACATTGTACGAGGACACAAATAAATACATTAAACTCTGGGAGCGTGAAACTGTTTACCTCTCTTTCTCCACTCTCTCTGTCTTTAACCTCCCCCCATTCCCCAGTCTAATAGGTTGTGAATCTGAGGGAATGGCTCTAGTAGTAAGTGCTGATAGAGAAGACAAGGGAGGCAGTGTGGAGCTAACTGCCAAATCGCTGTGGTGAATGAGCATAGCACTCATTAGACTTGAGTGGCCATAATAGAGCAGACTCCATTGACAAATTGGCCAGGCAGCAGTTGGGAGGTAAATGGCATTTTTTCAATAGTCTGCAGTCAATTAACAAGAGCGTGGCCATAGCGCCAATTAAGTGGACGGTTAAGGTCCGGTTTATGCCTCTGCGTGCCATAAAGGATGCAGTTTACTCCCATGGAACTGGCCTCTTGTCTAAAATTAATACTTGCACAATGTGGCTTGTAAAAGCTTGTCTTTTTGTACACAGTTAGCACCGTCTGTGTCACAGTATCTGACACCCTGGCACATGCTGATGTACGCCAAAGAAAAAAATCCAATCAGGCATTTGATCTGCTAATTGGAATGGCGGGCCACAAATGTGACTGGTGTCTTGTGCTGTTGCCCCTTTGTCTTAACTTGCAAATGCAAGTCGGAAGCTTGGATTCCCAAGGTGAGAACTTATTAATTGTATTCATCGATTTTGTCCACCTCAGGATGACTTTGTTTACTCTGTTCACCTTAACTGATAATAACCTCATTGACAATATGAAAACCAAAGTGATTGTTTTTGCTCCTCTGTATGTCCTCTGAGATTAAAAAAAAAAAATTAGTAAGAGGGAAAAAAAACTATCATTGTGTAAACAAAATATGCTTCAGCTGAATGGCGTCCAGTGGCGAAGGCAACAGAGAGAAAGAGAGAGCGGGAAACGTTGTCCCAGTCATCTGGACTCAGGTGAAGACGCTCTTTGCGGAAAAGAAGATTAAAGTGTGTGGGGAGACTGTGGTCCTCCCGTGTGATTTGGGACGGGAACAACACAAGGCTCATTCCACCAATGAGGACGTAGGAGCCGAGGAACCCAAGGCATTTCCGAGTGTTAATTGGGCAATAACTGCATTGGGGAGCAGGCAGAAGGGTCGCTGCTAAATGAGCACAGCTCAGCTGCGCTCGGAGGAGGAGGCAGGCGGAGTGATGAAAATCTATTATGAACCTCGTAAAATGGCAATTAAGCTGAGTCAACGCCTTCCCTGGTTCAGCCCCAGAAACAGGCACCCGGAGACGCGGCGTGTTTGTGTTTGGTTCTCTCCCGTCAGGCCGCGCCATTGACGTCAGGGAGGAAAGGAACCAGAGGTGACTACTGCCAGCCAACCAGTCTGAATTTCATTTGGGGTGAAATTACATCCGGTTGTATGCCTATAGCTGATGTCATTTCTGTGATATTCCACTACGGTGAGTTTGAAGATGCATAATTACAAAGCCTCGACGATGACATCAAAAGGGCTTTCAGTAGACCAAAAGTGCTAAGTAAATTCATTCCAAAGTCAACTAATATTTCCTGTTTGCGTCTCAGCTAGCGTTGTGAGGACGTGTGGGCTGGGTTATTTATAACAAGATGCGTGAGGCAGCAGCTTTGTCATACAAGCCTTTACAATATGCTGAGATGAAAGACTTATGACCTCATTATGAATCCAACCCAGTGTATTACCTGGATGGATATTACAGTCGGGTGGCCGTCACCCACCACCTAAGTGCACTCTCATGATGATGCCATCCGTCACGCCGCAGTCATGGGGGGCACAATGACAATGTCATGGTATCCAGAGATCATTTATAAAAAAAAAACATCCCTCTATTGGTGTATTTTTATAAAGGCAATGAAAAACACCTTCACTAATCCATATTCATGTAATGGATTGGTGATTTAGATTGAGATGCTATCTTTCCTCCAGACCAAACTAATGCATTTTGGAATTTCTTTTTGATGGTTTGAATTTAGGCAGAATCAACATGATACGAACAAAAATGTACTATATATTAAAGCTTGATATCTATAATGCTTCACATAAAGAGTTGTAAACATATTTTCTGACCTGATCTTGTGAAAGAGAAAGATTTTGGTGTTGACCCCGTCTTTTTCCTCCATTAATTAGGGAGAAAATAAGGGAAAATGAGAAATCCCCAAAGGAAATCACAAACAATTTGCTCCAGGCATCTGTGAAAAGTTTATGACAACCTGAATTATTAAATCCTGCTCAGCCAACTGCAAAGTGCCATTGGCATGAGTGCAACTTTCACCCCAGCACAGCATCTTTCTGACAACACAACAGATCTGTGGCACACAGACGATGCCCTATTCTTGTCCATCAAGGCACCATCCTCTGGGCTTTTGGCTTCATTATCCTATATTACTATGCCATATGGAGACAACTGTCGCAATCCTATTATTCTATACTCGAATACTAACGAGACAGACAAATATGTACTTATAAACATCTGATATTTGTTCTCCACTGTGTAAGCTTTAAACTATGACATCATTCGTACAAACAGACGATACAAGAGTGGAATTTAATTCAGCCTGCCACAGTAATGACAAGCGTCACCTTTTATACTCATGCAAATGAATTTACCCTATGGGACATCTGGAACTCCAGCATAATAAATAGCATCCTGTTTTGGGTTTTAAAAGGGGGTTAGGTGCATGTCTCTTTAATGGTGTGACTCACTTTAGCTTTGTCATTTCATCCATTTTTCTGTGCCTACAAGACTCTAATCTGTCACAGCCCACATGCATACATTGTTTTTTACTGTAACAAATGTTAATGTGATCCAGTTTAGTATGTACCATTATTGTCATTATATACCATTACTATGTATGTGGCAGCATATATTTCCATTGTGTCCATTCCCTTGTATCATTTGTCTGAAAAAAAAAACATGCAGACCACATTTTGAAGATGAAAAGTTAGGCCAGTGTTAGAACAATGTTTCTGAAATGGCATGGGTGGGTGTGGTGTGAAAATGCTTCCAATTCACAACATACTGTGACCGCAAATTTCTTCACCACACATGAGGCCTATCATTTTCTAGCATTTACAAACAATTTTGGCTTCATAACCTTAACTGACTGAACAAAAGAATAATAATCATTGCAAACTTAAAGGAATACAATGAAGCTCTTTGTGTATGTTAGAGCTCTTTACTCTACTCATGAATTGGCATGTTTTAAAGTCGTGGCTTGATCTAGCTCACATATATATATATATATATATATATATATGCTCAGAGTGGAGAGCTTGTGCACAGTGCTTTGATGTAAAGAAGTAACGCTGAATGAATAATGAAAGGCCATTAATGTGCTTTGTGATGTTATAATTGAACATGTTTACACTGAATTCATGAGATACAATAACACTGTAGTAGTCAGTGTGCACTCACCATATATGGCGTCTATATATCTGGAATCATAAAACAGCTCTTTGATGAGCATCTCTGTTTATTAGAATCTGTTTCAAGTTTTATTTGATTGGATTAGCACCAGCGGCAGATTACAGTCTCTCTGTTACTCCACTCGGATGTCTCATCACGTCTGCGTCACTGCACTCACCATGTTGTCTTTATGTCCAAGTCAAGGATGCTGTCACTGGCAACATTTCGGCGTGATTTCAGACTGCATGCATGAATGAATGAATGAACGAATGAAGTAAACCGTGCATCCAAAGGCCTGTTTCGGGCTGTGTCATTCGGGCTGTGCATGAAAGAGAGGGAGGACTAATGGCCTCCATTAAAAAGTTTCTGTTCGGCTCCGCTGGGGCTTCGCTATTGTCCATCGGAGTTGCAGCTCCATTAAAATGGATTTAGCAGTTGAGGACAAACTGCGTTCATTTGAACCGCATTTAGTCCAGTGAGACTGTGCGTTATCAGAGCTAATTAGGCTGCAATCTCTATGACACAGCATCGACATTTTGCACACGGAATGCACGGGGGAGAGCACTGTGCTTTGCAGTGATCAAACACACATTTCACAGATTTCACAGTTTTTAATATTTCTGTTTGATCTACTACAAAAAGATAACTGATCAACTGGAAATTGTTACTTCCAGCTGAGCAAAATAGTTGTTTGGAGGTATGTCAGTTTATTATTGATTTTTTTTATAGGACAAAATGTGGACTGAAGTAAATGTAACGGTGTGTGTTTGAGAGAGAGAGAGAGAGAGAGAAAGAGAGAGCAAGATGTGCATCACGCACTATAAATATATATAATATGCATAAATATGCAAAAGAAAACACTCCTAATAAAAAAACTCACGTGATCTCACAGGGCAGCCCAACCGGCACCGGCACTGGCTCTGGCCATTCCAACAACTCCAGCCAGGGCTGAATGTCATGACACAGCCGGTCACAGGCTGCTGCCATCCGGCAGGGAACCATGTTTTTAATACACCAACCCATCAGCAAGATGGTGAGATATAGAGTGCTGTGGATGGAAGGAAAGAAGGAAGGAGGGAAAGAAGACAAGAAAGAAGGAAGATTGATGTTCCCTCTCTTTTCATTGCTTTCTGTACCAGCAGCACACAGACGCTATTTGTTAGGGCCCCGTCCACTGTAAAGCAAGATTACAGCAATTAGCAATTAGGTGGCCGCACGGATGCCCGAGAATTTATGTTTCGATCTGCACCTTGGAGATGGAGATAGAGCTGGAAGCATCATTAGGAAATTTTATCACTGCCACCATAATGGAATCCAGGGGTGGGGAATGTGTGGGAGAGAGATTGTGCCTTCACCCTTTTCTGACAGACATGATTGGGGGAGGAAGGAGGATGTCCTCCCGATGGGCACCTTCCTGGAGCCCCCCCCCCCCCTACCAGAGAAATAATAACAATAATACAGTGTGTGTGTGTGTGTGTGATGCTTCCCATCCCCTGGCAGATGAGGGAGTTGGTGATCATGTTGGCTCAGCTGCCAACAACAGAGATTACACACACACACACACACACACAGATAGAGAGAGAGAGAGAGAGAGAGAGCAAAAGAAAACAAATATACACTTGTCCACAGGGAGAATCAGGTGCAATCAGATCATTAAGGTACATAACTTTGCACAAAGCAATCCCAGATGTGACCCCAGCCAGACTCGCATGCATAGAGGGTGGGCCAGTACCGCTGTTCACCCGAGGAGCATTAGTCATTGTTAGACGCATCTGCTTTTCTCTCTATTGCTTGTTCCCCATTGCCATGAGAGATACGCAAAGGTGGGGGAAAAAAGCTGAACACATATCAATCCAATTCAGTCAACAGTGACGTCTTATTGACAGATTTTTCCAGGGCTTTAGAAATACGTTCAATGAGTTTCTGTCAGGTAAAATCATTGGAATCATGTTGGTGAAATGGATGTGTATACTGAAAATGTAACTTTAAGGATGAACGGCTGAATTCCAATTCCCTCTCTATATTTAAGCCCTGAACCCCAAGTCCAAGTATTTTAGGGCTCAGGGACCAAGATTGAGTCAATAAGTCCAAAGGATGTGTGGCTTCAGTTAAGTATCTTTATTGTCAATTTCGAGGGCTGAGAGCCAAAAGGGCGTGAGTGACATTTTGGTCAAAATTGAGATATATATATCATCGGAAAGCTCTTTGTGAGCCCTTTCAACTGACAAAACTATATAAGTGAAATATAAATAAATTTTGAGTTATTAAACAAAAACCAAAGGTCTTAACTGTAAACACACTGAAGCATTTGGAGTCAAAAGGGCGTAAGTGCATTTATGCCCTTTTGGCACTGAGAAATACATGATGGGCAGCACATAAAGACAGCACAAAATGGCTGATAGGAGGACAAGAAAAGGCATTTTTTAATGAAGTTATCATTCAGACTTTAGCTGGCTAGCTCAGCCTTTAGTGAGCAGAATCTTACTACCAAATGACTTCTAGTAGCCCATTTCAAGCATTTTGGTTTGACCACTGTTTAGTTACTATTAGACAAGGAAAGGGGGATGTTCTTTTTAGATAACTATAGAAAGAGTTTAAATGTGGGTTTATGTATCATATTAAATGAACCCTAAAGTTTCAAATCTAACATTTATGTTGGATTACAGTTTTTCTCCAAAGGTTTGGCTCATTTCTTGAAACCGAGATGACATTCTCAAAATAACATGGACAAATCTCCAAACCACCTTGCAATTGTTCACAACAGAATGTAATTTCTCATTGGTTTTTATGAAATTGCAAATGCCTTAGTACATGTCTCAAGAGACTCAGTGCTTTTTTGCAAATGATTATGTACAAGTAGCCTACAGTTATTATTAGTTGATTAGTTGATTTTTCAGTGTGATGGTTGCTCTCTCCAAAACACATCAGCATGATTTCATTGTGTAAGTCATCATATGCACAATAGTCTGTTCAATTGTCAAATTAGTCAAGAATATAATGCCATGAACCTCATGTATGAATTTCATGGAGCATTTGAAAAATTTGTGACAGTAATTGACAATAAGGTGAATTGTCCTTTTAGCAATTGAGGAGGTTTCCAGATTTCAGATGACCAAAAATGTGTTTAGTTACCATGCAATAGCTGTTTATGATTGTGAATGCAGCCAAACATGTATATATAGAGGTGGCCAGGGCCAGTACCATTTGCAGTTAGAAAAAAGAAGAACCTGAACAAGTAAACGAACAAGGGCAACTTCCTGCTCGTGGAAGACGAAGAAGAAATAGAGAGATCTGAGGATGCAAGGTGGTGGAATAGTGAGAAGAGGCAGAGGAACACCATACCGTCCAGGACAAAATTCGGGCTATAATTATAGACCATGTCGTAAACCATCGCCTCACAATAGCAGAGGTAGGTTGCTGAGTGCAGCCTTCTGCCTGTCTCTATAGTCTTCTCAATCATCCAACCTCTATAGTCTTCTCCATCATCCAAACCTTTCGCATTATACTGTAACAATGTGTGCTGTCATATCTGAGAATGATGTAGCCATACACAACCCCAGTTTAGACCCCTACAAAACATTTTACAGAGTCTTTATACTGATCTGGTCCAAGGAAATGAGAGAGGGCCTGTCTTACAGTATACTCTGTCATTGTGTGGGACAATGTGAATTTCAACCGCTCATCATAATTATTCTTGTTTTTTTGTTTGTGTTTATATTTGTGCATGCACAGAATACGGCATTCTTCGATGGAAGTTACTTTATATTTTTCCAGTTGCAGTTCCAGTTATACCTTTGCAATAGTGACAAAACATCTAAGCATTTTGACTTGCACTGCTTACACAATGCCAAAGGGACAATGCATTTTGGGGGCAGTGACTATTTACATGAGAAAGATATTTAGTTTTGACACATGGATAAACTGTTTTGGGAGAGATATGAGCTTTTGCAGGGGATGCATGGTGTTGTGCAAAATCATCCAGGTTATGGCACATGTGCCAAAGCAATTGAGAAAGATCTATGCGATTTTTACTGTAGTGACCTTTTATGTGGGAAAGGAATCTGATTTTGATGCATGTATGAACAGTTTTGAGAAAGATATTTGATTTTGCAAGTGAGCTATTATGTTGTGCAGAACTGTAAGACTGTTTGGCCAAATGATCATATAGTTTTAAGAATGTCATCTAGGTTTCAAGAAATTCGCCAAACCAATGGAGAAAAACTGTAATCATAAATGTTTTTTAATCAGATTTTAGCAATACATATTGAAATGATCATTCAAATATTTTTTTTGACATAAAAAAATAATTGATGTTCCTTTTTATTGTTGTCATTGTAATAGCTTTTTGCATAATCTGTCAATGGTACAACTAAAAAATAAATAGCATTTAAATTAAAAAAGCTAATATAAATATTGTTTTATTGAGTAAAAATGACATTTTTTCTTTGAAAAGCACATGCATGTTCTTTTCTGTTTATAAAATAGTCAGATACGCCCATAAATTATATCCAAATGGAAGTAAATCCTTGGTGCCAAAAAGGCGTATGTAACTAAAACTGAAATTTAAAAATGTAGAAAAAAAAAATTTTGGACTGAAAGATATAATAATATTCATTAAGTACTTTGTCATTCATGTGTATTAATCATTTTGCTAAAAATAGGTTAAATCAGTACAGAAAGTAAGAGCAAACTAAAGTCATTTTTTTTGTTTTGGCTGTCCTGTAAAGTTGGTGAAATGTCACTTACGCCCTTTTGGCTCTCAGAGGAATCGGAATTACTTTTCTAGCTATCCCACAGTGATGCGCACGGTCAGGAGAGCCAGAGGCTGCATCTATACGCGCCGCCTGCTTTTTGGAATTCACCCACACACTCTCACCGGTAGAAGGGGTTGCCAAGGCTCCAGCCTGCCACCAGGAGCTATTTGAGGTTCAGTGTCTTGCTCAAGGACACTTTGATGGGGTCAGGTAGAGTGGGGCTCAAACCTGCAACCTTTCGGTTACCGAACGGCTCCTCTACCACCTGCGCCACCACCGCCCTCTCTCAGCACTAAGCAGGGGAGCAGACGATGGACCCCCTGGGAGTCACTGGAGAGATGTGCTGGAGTCAGTGGAGGAATGATTACCATGCTGCGTTCACCTCTTCCTCGTCTCTCATTCTCGTCCCCCTTTAACCCCGCTAGACCCACTGAGCACCCTGTGTGCACAAGCATCAGGGCAGGAACTCAGTGTCTGCAGCCAACAGAAGGAGCTTCTTTTCATCTGACAGTGGAGAAAAGAGAAAGAGACAGAGAGAGAGAGAGAGAGAGAAGGAGTGCAAGGGAAAAACACACACACAAAGACTCCTGCCCTGGGTTATGATGGGAAAAAACTGCTTGGAGCACAAGGGGAAAATCAATGATGGCAGCCACCCAGAATGAGTGAGATAAGACACTCCACCTGTGCGGGAGGGAGAGAGGGGTGGAGGGGGTGGATGGAGGGATAAGACACTCCACCTGTGCGGGAGGGAGAGAGGGGTGGAGGGGGGTGGATGGAGGAACTCCCCATAGAGCAGCAACCCATGGAGCAGATTCCACACCATATACTGCATTCTGCTGCTGCTGCTACTGCTAAGACTGTGCTTATGAGGCCACAGGGATCATGCCAGGACTACAGAGTAGGCCTCCTAATTCAACTTTCATAAGGGAATAAATAAATCCCTTTTAGCTTACCAAGTCCAAAGTGCACTATCACTGACAATGTCAAGTCAACTTTGGACCATGTAATGCATGTTTGGTATATTATTTCAACCCCTAGCTGAGATAGGAGGCAAAACTACATCCAAGGGAGGGACAAAGCAACTGGAGGGACAAGGACTTTAACTACTGTATACTGTGCACCACCTGAACCAAGGGCAGATAAACATCATCCGGTTCAGCAAAAACTGAACAGCTTTTGTCCTACAGCCAGGCCAGCACGTGTGAATGGTGTTGACTACCCTAGGTGTCAAATGACGTTGGGAACATTGGGAACGTTGGGAACACTGCAGAGAAAAAGCCTACGGCTGTATTTCCATGTCTCAGACAACCCTACAGCAGCAAGTCATCAAACACACTGATCGTCTGGATAATTCATGTCCCCATTCATGTGCAAATTAACTTCTGGCTCGTCATAAACAAGACAGTTTTTTAAGCATTGTGGTTTATTAGTATTCATAACTGTGAGTGGAATGTAATCTAATTGACAGCTAATGTAGGCCATCTACGCACACAGCATGTCCACCCAGTAGCGTCTGACCACCAGACTCTGTGTAACCAAACACTGCACTTCCCCATTTCACTTCCAGCCCCCCACCCCCCCAACCCCCGGCCCTCCTTCTTCGTAGACATCAGCCCTTCTCTATCTTGCCCGTTCTCCTCGACCTCGTCCCCTACTCTTTTCTTGGTGAGAGAAAGAGTAGGCTACGTCTCCACCATCGCTAATGCATCATTGAATATTCATCCCTTTGATTGGTCTATCTCTGTGCCGTTGGAAAAAAAAAAAGAAAGAAAGATGAGATGGAGGTAGGGGAGTGGTGATGGTGGTGGCTAGAGAGAGACGCATTGTCAGCTTTCTTTAGCGAAAAGGTCAAAGAAAGAAGGGAGCATATCGGGCTGAGTGGAACGGGTGGGGGGATAGGGAAAAAAAAAAAAGTAAAAAAGAGACTCTCAGACGATATTAATAAGTGTTCAGGGATGTGTGGCAGAAGCTGCTGACCCCTCCAGCAGAGGGGCCAGCACCTGAATGTCACAGGCTTTCCAGGGGCTCAGTCATGTAGCTTAGCAACAGCAGACTTGTAACAGCAAGTGGATGTGCTGAGGAGAGCATTCTAGCACATTCCTTCTTTGCAGGGAGATTCTCCCTCCAGCCACAGAGAGCTGGGTGAATCACGGCCTCTGTGTATTGGACCATCAATGAGGGAAAGAGACTTCTGGAGTAAAGGAAATACACGGCCATCAAAGGTTAATGACACAGAATATGACATAATGAGTGTGGTAAAACTGTAGTTTGTGCTTTATGGGCCAAATAAACAGAAGTTCAGTGTGTTTTAGCACCTTTAACTTTCGGTTTCCTTCAGGAGGGAAAGCAAATCTGTAACTGGAGTTCCAGAGATGAAGACTATGTGGTGAGTCTGAGGGAGGGAGGGAAAGAGAGAGAGAGAGAGAGAAAGAGGCTGACAATGCTAATACAACATGAGTGACCTACTCATTAATGACTCAAGTGGTTGTGTGGAATATTAGCACATCGAACACTGGGCTGTAATTACACACCCACACTCAGAGATAATAGCCACAAATCTAATCAGACGCCTTTGGAGTGTCCCCGCTTTCATCCGATGCCCGGAAATCAGACTTATGCTGCATTTGTAAATGAATCAAACTCCGACTAGCATGTCCTACTTTGATCGCTGTAATTACCATTAAACAAACACACCCTCCCACACTAGGGGCTCGCAGGGGTGCGCTCACACATAAGCACATAGGCCTACACACTCTCACACTCGCTCGCTCGCTCTCTCTCTCTCTCTCTCACGTGCGCGCTCTCTGTCTCCCACACACACGCAATCACTGCCCTGGTTAGCCACCGTCCTTTGCACCGATTTCTGTGAGTGGCTAGCACAATGCTGTTAATCAGCTGCGGAGACACCACAGGGAGAAGCAGCCTAATATCAGGCTAGTTGGTAAAACAGTGTGTGGGGGGGGAGGACAGCAAAGCCACAGCCTTATTAAATGGCTGGCAAGGATAAAACTGGCATGGCTCACTAAACAGAGGAGTTGCACACCAGCAAGTCCTAGCTGGAGAGCTGCTCATTTGTATCTCTCTGTTTTTTTGTGAGTTTAATGTTCTTTGTCTGTACACCAAACTTCAATCCTGCTCCTACCATTTCAACTGCCCCCTGAAGGCCTGACAGTCAGCCATCATGCTCCTCTGCTAATCAGCATCAATTGCTGATGAATATCAGAGGTTTTCTCCAGCTTCTTGAGTTCTCCTCTGTTTAGCATCTACAGGGTTATCATAGACTCATAGAAACAGTCTTACAATGACAAACATTTGTTGATGATTGAATTGTTTAGTATTCACACATGGAACAATATTTTAGGATTATTATTGGACTATGACGCTAATATTAACACCATGGATTTTATGATGTGGGAATATATCCTGGGATTATCATGACACTAAATTAACACCATGGACTAATTACCCACTGAGAGACAGCAAATTTGCAACCTTGTATGACCCTAGGCAGTTGGGTTAGTCATGGATCTGCCCAAGGTTTCTTCTTAGAGTTTTCCCTTGCCCGTTGCTCCTGAGTGCTCTCTGCTGTGAAGCACTACAAGACATGACTTTTGTATAATGCACTGTGTACATAAAATGGAATTGAACTGAATATTGTTTTCCCACTCACCTGCAGTTTATTTCCCAAAGTCCTACTTTGGACTTGAGTAAGTACATTATCTCTGCATCATTTGAGAAGTGGCCCAGTTCCAAAATAAGTAAATAAGCCCACGACTGTTAATCAGAGTAGGCCTATACCCCAGCAGGGGCAAAGAGGGCAATTAAGAATCCCACTTCAAGACCTTTAGGGTAAGGTAGGTAGAGTAATGAAAGAGAGAATTATGGAGATCAATCAGGTTGAAGGAATATAACATTTTCTCCCTGAATATGGGATCACTTACCATTCATCACTGGCATGTTTCCTCACAGCCATGGACTCGGTCCTTTGTCTTCTAATCAGGTCTTGCCTTAAGTACGAAACACGTAGCCTATTTCTTTTTCAGAGAGGCTGATACAATGGATTAATAGTGTGGCATGGAAAGGGCTGTGTACTACAGCTGCCTTAATTACCTCTCAAATGGGAACTCAAAGGCAACAGAGAAAAGCAACCCTTTTGATTTGTATTTCTATGCTAGAATAGACCACAAACTCATAGAGCGGATCATACCACCACTGCATGGCAGCAAAGTGGTGCTTTGATTCCATCCACCCATCTGTGTAGCACAAGAACACGAAGAGTCAAGGGGTGTCGTCTGGTACTGCCAAACCATCAACATTCACTGTAAAATTGCAGGGATTTCCCCGTAAAGTGGTAACAATTATCAGCTTTGTCCGACATTAGATGTCACTTAGCAAACCTCAGGGGAATGCAATCTCATGAATGCATAAACATGAATGAATAGCCTACTGGCGTACCTACAGCATTAAGCAGGTATACAGCATACCTTAACCAGCAACGGCAGTTACAATCACCTACAGAGTGGTTTAATTTTATCAAATATAGTGGAACATAACATCTCACAGAAAATGTCTTGCTAAAGGCCCAGCAGACTGATAGTCGACACTAGGCCTATACAGAGGAACTAAATGCATTCTGATTTGCATTCTGCAATCACAAAAACCCAGCAGGAGTTTGCTTAATGTAGCCTACCATCAACAACTGCTAGAAAGGACTTTACCTCTGGAAGTTTCCTAATTAGCAGTTATGAACATCATGTTCAACTAAAATTAAAATCTGCTTCTGAGCTTACCGTGAATATGCAATGCAAAAGTAAATCAAGTGTTGAGTTGAGAGCACACTAGTGCTCAGAAAGTAGCATTGCTTGCTGCTGACTACATTATACTGTCATTAGACTTTCATTCCAGCATCTTTGCTAATACGGATTTAATTGGAGGAAAGTTGGGCATGCTTGTTCACTACTAAGTTATGATGAGAACAGTACAGCATCTGTTTGCATTATATAGCTTTGTGGAACTCCGAGGAAGTTTACCGTTATACTTTCTTACCTGTTCATAGTGTCTATATCAAAGGCATGTTCAACTGTAAGGCGATTACCTAAAGCCTTCACAACCAAGATCACCCCCAAAAAGTCTGAAATAACAACTATGGTGTTGAGGATTAAACATTTGGTCTAATAATTCCCAAAGGCAAGAATCAACTAGTCAAAACAGGCCTACATTGCTTCACTGCCGAAAACACATTTGAAATGGCAACACTGAACCCAAGAAGCACGGGGAAAGCCATCAAAATCCGACAGTAGCATAATTCAGAACGTTTGTGTTAAGATCATAAATGGCTGGCAGATTAAAGATCATAAAACTTCTTGCCTGATGCTTGGCCTCTGATTTGCGATCTGACATCTTTGAGCAGAGCATTTATCCAACAGTGTCATTCACAGTGTACCCGTCCGCAGGCCAGAGATCAGATTAAACACACTACAGACATCAACAGCATTATAAACACACACGCACGCACACACACAGAGACTCCTCTTATCCAGTTTTATTATTTTTCAACAAAAGTAAAAAGAGGAAAACAGGACCCAAAAAAAGAATAAAACCAAAAAAGGAAAAAAACATAGAATAAGCTACAGAATTCTTTTATCCATATTTTTTTTCTTTACAACGTTAACTTAAAAGGGAAAACAAAAAAGGAAAGAAAAGCAATTCTATTCTCTACGGGTGATTGTTAATTTGGAAAAAAAACACAGAGAGGTAAATAAGATAATAGGATATTCATTTCTCATCATGGGGTTTCTTCTATCGCATTCAGTTTGTCCATTTTCACAAAGGAAAAACAAAAAGATACAGGATATCTCAATTCTTGTCTTCCATTGCATCTCAACTCATCCCAAAAAACAAAAAGCAGAAACAGCTCAAAGTTAAAGAGGTGGTGGGAGGATCCGGCACACTTTGTTGTGATGTTTTTCGTCGAGCCCTGCGACCCATCACCACTTCCTTACCTATGTCACCGCTGAACCCCGTACGTGCACCAACACACCTGCTGAACTTGTGACCACTCCCACTGTCCCCTTGTGCTGGCCAATGAGGGAGCAGCCGGAGAAAAGGGGGTGGGGTGCAAAGACGGAAAAAAAAAATAGGAGGCTTCAGCGTACACAGAGGGAGAGAGAAAGAGAGAGAGATAGAGAGAGGAAGAAAAAGAGAGAGAGAGAAATGGAGAGACAGATGAAGGGAAGGGGAGCCTGAGACACTGTTTGGAAAACATGAGAAATATGATAAAAACAGAAGTGAGTGTGTGTGTGTGTGTGTGTGTTTTAAGTGGAGTGAAAACACAGACATGATAGAGTAGGCATGAGAGACCCAGACAAAAGTGGTAAGAAGCAGTGTGGTGCAGGAAAGACAGACGCAGCAACCCAAATATACAGTAAAAAAAACAAACAAAAAAAAAATCCCAGAGGTCAAAGGGCAGCTCTTAAGTGGAAGGCTGGCAGGTGGAGGGGGCAGAGACTTTGCCATGGTGGCTGATGGGAGATGTAGTCTGAGCAGATTCATTCAGTTCTGAAAAGCACATTGAAAAGCAGGAGCATGGAGACCCCAGAGTCCATGATCCTCTAGCTGAGGTTCTGTTCCAGCAACAACAACAACAACTCTGGGTGCTGTCTGATTCTGCTCCAGTACTTCAGCTCCCCACACAGTTTTGGATGTTTTTGACAAAAAAAAAAAACAACAACATGCAGGTGTGTATGTACGTACGTATGTGTGTGTGTGTGTGTGTGTGTGTGTGTGTGTGTGTGTGTGTCATGAATGAGAAACTAACTGTGTGCGTGTGTGTGTGTGTGTGTGTGTGTGTGAGTGTGTGAGAGAGAGACAGACAGTGAAAGAGGAGAGGCATATGCAAGTCTTAATACAGGCACAGCTGAAAAGCTGCTTGTCTGCATACTGTGAGCATGGGAAAGGAGGGGGGACGGGACGGGACGGGGGGATGGGCGCTGAGGTCTGACAGACACAATCCACTCAGGGGGCCCAAACCTCAGTGAGAAGAAAGACAAGAGACGCCGTGCGGAGGTAGGCCGAGACAACTGACTGAGGACGCCTCCAACTGTTCATCAGAGGAGGAGAGGGGTGGAAGTGGAGGGTTCAAACATTGAAAGCAAACTTAAATTAAACACCCCCCACCCACACCACACACACACACACACACACACACACACACACACACACACACACAC
>JAGFZM010005335.1:0-33401 GCA_017657215.1 Limnothrissa miodon | reverse complement strand
ACTGCTCCATAGCCTTCCACATACAACTGAAGGATTTGGAAAACAAGTTTATCTGATAACTCTACTCTTCACCTGTGCACACTAGGTTTGTCAGGTGTGTGTGTGTGTGTGTGTGTGTGTGTGTCCCTAAAGCTGACTGCACTGTTGGTGAACTTACGAAAGCCGATGAAGCCTATGGTGGAATGAGAGGGAAGAGGAGGAACGGCAGTTAACACAGTGGTGATGAAGAGTGAAGGGTCTGTGATGTCATGTTCTGTCTTACCAGCACAATCTCATGTATAAGTCATAGAGTGCCAACTGTTCACTCACTGTCTCACACACACACACACACACACACATACTGTACAAACGTGCGCACACATGCACATACACAAACTCTTTGTTTTTCAACCCCCTTGAACCAAGGCATATCAGAGACATACTCCTTTCTCCTTTTCACATTAAAAGTGTGTGTGTGTGTGTGTGTGTGTGTGTGTGTATGCGCGTCTGTGAACATAGGAATGTGCATAATGAATCCATGTTTGTGCGGATGTCAGCATGTGCAGCTCTCACAAAGGCAGATCCATGCCTTGTTTATATGCTTTGCCTTGTTCAGGTACTGTAACCTGCCTTTCCTCTGAACGTACTGTAGCTGGCTTCCCACTGTACTGCACATTTAACTGGCAGCCTTCCGAGAAAATAAACCGGGGACAGTGCAGAGGGAGGAGGGGAAAAAAGCTCAGTGAGTTTCCTATCCTTTAGGCTAAGGCCACAAACTTTGGCTGAAAAGGTGAACATCCGGTGAGTATCTTCGGGGAAATCTCCTCTTCCCCGGGAGAGGGGCCATAGCTCTGACGAGTGGCACCTTTTAGCCACGGGCCACTCGCTCCAAAATAAACCCCCGTCGAGGCGGGCCCTTGGTGCTGACCCACGGGTTAATAGAATTTCAGTATACCTTTACACCGCCACGCACTGTAGCCATAAAATAACCACAGAGACAAGAAGGACGGACGGACGGGGGGCAGGGGCAGAGAGAGAGGGATGACAGTGAGGCAGAGAAGGACAGATGAAGAAGAGAGAGATGGAGAGAGTGAACAAAAGGAGGAAATGAGGAAGGGAAAGTCAGAGGAAATGTGTCAAAAAGGAGGATGAGTCAAGACAAAAGGCAACTAGGTGTGTTAAAATGAATGAATGAATTAATGAATGAATGAATGAATAAATTAATGTATTAATAAACGAGTATGAAGAGCAAGATTCAACTATAACCACACTGCTGCTGCTTCTTCTTATTTGACTTTTATTACATCCAGTGAAGTGTGTGCCTTTGGATCTCCTCATTGAAATCCAAGAAATGATTAATAAGGCATTTGAGTAGCAGCAGAAGAATGAGCAAGGTGAGGCTGTGTCATTAGCTTAACTGTAATAACCTCACAATACAACTACCGGGTATACACACATGCCACACTAGATAGAACTAAAGAATGTGTGTGTGTGTGTGTGTGTGCGTGTGTGTGTGTCAGAAAGACATTCTTCCTGATGCAAGACTATGTGAGCAGACAAATTCAACCACACACAAGACAAGCAATAGCAGCAGCGTAGCTTTAAAAAGACAGACGCTTTAAAAGAAAACAGCATTCAGCTCTGCAGCCAACTCCCAACTGAACACCCCCCCCCCCCCCCTCTCTCTCTCTCTCTCCCCTCCTCCTTTTCTCTCATCGGCTGTGATGATAATATTAAAATCCACCAACCACTAATCTCCAGCCTCAATCACATTCCCCACAGCAGGTACCCACGTCTGCCTGGCACCATCTCCTCCATCAGCCCTCCCAGGTCAGTGCACATTGGACCGGCTGACTGGGAACAGACCCCCTCTCAGACCTCATTAAGGAGTGCAGATTAATTGATTAATCAGGAACCAAATGAGAGCGGAGCCAGTGCTGCCACGCATTATTATGATTATTATTATTATTATTATTATCATTATTATTGTAATTATGTCGCCCTTACATTCCCCTGTCTCTTAATGCTGTCACTCCTGCTCTGTATTCACTGACAATAGGCACACTGAAAGTCTCTAGCCATCTATCTATCTATCTATCTATCTATCTATCCATCTATCTATCTATCTCTCTATCTATCTATCTATCTATCTATCCATCTATCTATCTACATTTACATTTACATTTATGCATTTAGCAGACGCTTTTATCCAAAGCGACTTACAAAACAAGGATAACAATCAAGCTACATAGCAATCTATCTATCTATCTATCTCAGCGACTGGTGTGTAAATACTGCATGAGCCAGTTAACTAATAAAGGAGAGTTGGAGAGGAACAAGCTAGTGAGAAAGAGAGAGAGACAGAGAGATAGAAAGTGAGAGAGAGAGAAAGAGTGAGCGGAAAAGGGAGATGCTCAATCCAATGATGAGCCCTCTTTTCTTTTTCTGTCTATTGCACTCTCTCCCTCTTTCTCTCTCTTCACACACGCACACACACACAAACACACACAAACACAAACACAAACACACTCTACTGCCTCACAGCCACAAATAAATTATGAATGCTTATTAAAGAAGGGCAATATTCAGCATCGAAAATAAACTCAGCGGCAAGAGACATAAAAGAGGATGCTGATGAGAAGAGATTACCTACCCAACGCACACACACATACCCATGCACACGCACACATCAACTAAACACACATACATGCATACACACACTAAATGACCAAAAGATACCCTTGCATGCAAGCAAAATGTCAGCATGTACCAATTTTTAAATTATCATACAGGCGACAAGACAAATTTGCAAATTTGCAGTTTGTTTGTTCCTAGAGGTAGTGTGTTTCTTGCTGGGACTCAACTCAATAGACAGCCTCTGCCTGGATTGATTGCAGCAGAGGACACAGGCATAAGAGTGGCTGGGTATTGACTATGTGAGTGGACTCATAAGTTGCACAGTGACGAGCAACTCACAGGAGGCCTTGTCGAGTGCTGGTGGCGCTATCGCAAAAAGCGTCATCCTCAGTCACATTTCGACAGTTCTCACAAAGCCCAAAACGCCCACCAGATCCTCTTGGCAATCACTCTAGGTTAAGCTCACAAACACAGCCCTTTGCACAGATACCTCAGCGCAAATACTGCTGGACACAGGGTGATAAAACACAGACCCAGAACATATAACCTTGGACAAATACTTTAAATTAGCAGTGTAGGAAAACCACTTCAGGACTTATGTTAAGGCTGTGGTTATGTAAAGGCTATATGGCCTTTAAACATGTTTCAAACATTCTTTTATCTCAATGTTCTCAAAAAAAGAATGTGTATAGACTGTATCTAGTCACTGACAATGTCAGGAATGGTATTTATAGATATATTACAATATAACAGACTCTGGTGGTTGAGACTTGACTCTTTAAGATCAAGGACAACGTGATCAAGCAAAACTGTAAAGGACATTCACCACCTACGTCTGACTATATCTGACCGACGTGGGTGAGAAATTGAGTGAGAACTTTATACAGCTACATTCATCCAATGTATAGTGACGAATGTGAATGTAAGAAACCCATGAGAGTACCAAACGCTGATTAAAATATTACAAAACGTCTTACCATATACTCCTTGACCTCGTGCGTAACGATGGATGACAGATAGTAACAGAATCCAGAAAAGCTCCATCTTCAACTCCGATCCGTCATTACCTGCGAAAAGCCAGGTTAAAGAGTAGTGTGTGTTTAGTTTAAGTGCCACAAAAAGGAGCAGAAGCGTACAGTAGGTCAATCAGCTCTGACCAGGTGATGACAACGACAAGGCAAGCTCCTTCTCACCGGCGGAACCAGCCACACTATTCAATACCAAAGGAGGGGCATTAAAAAGCAATGTTCGTGGTGCTCGGAACCCATGTTCTGTTACGTCGCCCGGCAGATTACAGTGAATTATAAATTATGATTAAGTCTTTATCCATTGGTTGTTCCAATCCGATCAGGTTAACGACAAGCAATTCATTTGGAAACCTTGGATTATAGAAAGATTACAGGCCAGTAACTGCTCTGTAACCCCGGAATGACAGGATTGACTACTGTAATAATGGGTTATTTTCGAAATTGCCGGGCAGGTAGGGCAGCAGAAATAATATTTCTGCGTCACGCGCAAATTTCGGATGTTGCCACGTTGATTTGATGTTTGATGTCGTGCAGTATTTAAACTCTACCCTTAAAACGTAAATGAATCTACATGCTATTTTATTTTTTATTTTATTCTACTCTAGATATAGACTTCAACGGTACTTAAGGTAGCAACAGCATAAAACGAGAATGTTAATTCCAAGTTATACTTGGCTATAACCTCTCTCTTGGTGCCCGGTGCGTGTTGTAAGTAGAGCGAAAATGCTTGTTGTTTCACAGTTTTTTTTAATGAAACCTGAACATGTCCGGTTTAAGTGGACATATATTCAAAAAACCCTTTTCAGCGAAGATCGTGGAATTACATTTGCATTTCACCGGCTACTTATGAGTGAAGGGATGATCTCGTGCACTTTGCGCGCACTGCTCCATCTCGCTGATGTGCGTGGAGGACACAACGGTTCAAGACATTGTATTCAGTATTTTGTGCGCTTGAGTCGGTGTAACGGTAACATAATTGAGGAAAATATTTACCTAAAAGCTGTGAAAAAAAAATCTCACTTCCTCACACAACGGACGGTAACGGGACATTAATATAGTGGAAATTGTTCCGTTTAGGAAACACTTGCAATTATAGTATTGCCCGAAAGAAGAAATTGTGTGCATTTCTGAAATGCAACGATTACAGTGTGGTGTTATTTGTTCCACGAGATTCAATTTCATCGCTGAAACCAGTCATGGTCGTATAACTTTTTGTATAATGTCGTAGAATAACTAAATGTCTAAATGATCAAACAAAAGTAGATTAGTTGGATTACCTTTCTAAGAAGCAACGTTGTGGGACACCCCTAAAGTCTGTCCACACCCCAGTGCTGTCGGTCTGCTGGCAGGTGCCAGTAAGCTTTCACTCCCCTCGAAATCCGCACGAAAACCCTTTCCAGCTATATGTATGTGTGAAAAACAAAACTTATGATAGCCTTTCCTTACTCCGGTGATTTGGAATAGATTTTTTTGCAGCTGCGATCGTCTCAACAAGCCAGAAATAAAATTCCACCGCATCCACAGCGGCAACTTTTGGGGCTCCGCGCCTCTGGATGAAAATTTACCAGTCACCAGTTAATTCCACATCAGACAGGAGAAGTGATGCGCGGCTTTTGCCATCCACCGGAGATGACACACTGAGCGATCGAAGATTTTTAAAAACTCCCATAAAAATACTGAGCATATAGTCAAAGAAACATCTAGGCTGTTGTATTTAGGTTGTGAGAGAAAAGACGATTTCAAAAAGGTCCTGCTCTCTCCCCTTGCGTCTTGGTAGTCCGAACCCGTTTGTCAATGCAAGTACGCGCCTAGAATGAGAACGATCCTGTGAGAGATACTTGGTGACAAGGGGACGCTGAGACGAGCGTCTACTTAAACAGGTTGCCAAAGACCACGCCGCCGCTAGACCGTTTGGAATCCGGACGCAGCAACTCAAGTTCGAGTCTCCTACTGCTGCAACTTGAGTGGCGTTCGCGAGTGACGGGAGAGTGAGTGGGGGACAGCGAGGGATGAGAGGCTCTCGGCTTTTTAATTGTTTTTGGTCGAATATAGCTGGTGTGATTCCGTCGGTGGAGACAGCCAATTAAAGCCGTGCAGCTACAAAAAAAAAGGTTCTGCCTACAGAGGACTCGCCCCGGTTCCCCCAGGACCAATTAAATAAGAAAGAGGCCGGGAATGGAGAGAAAAATCACAATCTCACTGCCACCCCTCCTCTCTGTCTCTCCCTCTCTCTTGCGCGCGCGCTCTCTCTCTCTCCTTCATCTCCCTCTCCATCAGTTTCTGGCTGCCTGTCGCCGACTGTCAACAGACTTTACAACACGCCTAGTTCCTAGATCACGGCCACAAGGCGGCGTGATTTAGCTACAGTTTCTGTGAGGTATCAGGGTTGCTTAAAGGCACACATTTACATTTTGGAGGATGAGCAGGATACTTAATTAGTTCCAATGACCATTTTACCGGAATGACAAAAATATTGAAGTTGAATCAGACCATTTGCTGAGGCCTTACATGTTATTACAGAGCCCCTCTATGCGCAATCCACTTTTAGCTGACCTTGGCAAAATGTGTGTGGATTTTCTAAGTAGAGAGCCGTTTGAAGTCATCTTAAGTGAGGCAGTGCGAAGCAGCTTCCTGAACAAAATCCTGTGTGATCCACCTGCTCTTCAAAACACACACCCCACCTAAACCCTGACTCAGAAAGACAGCTGTAGGAGAAGTATTACACATTTCCCCCAATGACCTAATCCTGTGGAAGAATGGGCTATGAACACTGCATATCAAACAGATGACTTTGCCTTGCCTCCCTTGGATTTAGCTCTAACTGTGTATTGTGCCACTGTGTATTTGTTAAAACTATCTATGAGAGGCAGTCTGCTGATCAGATGCTTAGTGTGGCACCATCCTCCAGGGTGCCACCACCACAGTAAATAATTCTTCCCAGTGATTATCCCATGAAATGAGTCAAGTGTGGCTCTCCAGCTGTTTCCCAGGGAGAATACATCACTGACTGTGGAGGATTGACACATTCCTCCATCAGCAGATAGCCAGTGTGTGCACTGCCTGATATGGAACCGAGGATGTACAAAATTCAGAACTGAAATGACATTAACTCCTAAATTTTATTTGAATTTGTATTTGATGTCCTCAAGTATGTAATACTGGATGGATGGATGAACGATGTATGTTAAATATACTGTAGCACATTCCCACTGATGTGTGATAAGAATCATTTCTCTGTATCACAGTAAATTTGAATTCAATTCAATAACAGACAGTGAAAATTCCCTTCACATGTACTCCTTGAATTGAATTAAATTCTAAATTTCTGAATTTTGCACAAGCTTGTTGGGGTCAGTCATTATGCCCTCCTTTTATTAGCCCTGACTGGAAATTCTCATCAGGTCCAGTCCATTCAGCATTACTACGAAAGCACCATCACAACAATCAATACGGCTTTGATGCATGGGCGCGATGTGATCATACGTCCTCACATGTATCAGTGAACCTACAAGCTCTGCTGCCTCAGCTCATTCTATTGAGTCTAAGCTCAAAGCCTGGGAAAACTCCTCTTTAGACCACAGCACTGAATGAAGAGGGCACTGGACTCCGTCACATTGTGTTGAAGTCAACTCCGTTTTAAGCCTCCTAAATCTTGTTGTTGTCATGGCATGACAGTTGTTTTGCTTTATATTTTGTCATTTGATACTGGCTCGCTGAAGTAATACAAGTAAGGTTGCAATTCAAAAAATGTATTAGTTTTTATCTATTGTAGAAATGAAGGCATGGCGTTGTTTTCTACAGTGCAGGTTTGGAGCCATGACAAATCTCTGTCTGAATTTGTGCCTGATGGTCCCCCACGCTTTTCATCTGTTACCATGGCACACATAACCAGACAATGCGCAAGATCATTTCTCATGTCGAATTTCTAAAAACACGGACACTGGGCCAAATCCTCTCTTGGAGTTATCCTCTGCGCTGGCATCCAGCCAGCCCACTCAGCGAGCGCTGCCAAGAGGGCATCATTTTGGGCTTAGAGCAGTTCATGACAATGCTGCCGGCTCACTGGTAGATCCTGGCGGGGTGGCATTTCCAATAGCTCCCAGGGGGGCTGCCAACCATGCGTACTTAGCTCGCTGACTTTCCAGTATAATGCTGTAAGTGTGTGTGTGTGTGTGTGGTGGGTACTGTTGCGCTGATGCAGACAGGCCCATCTGATAGGTCTATTTCTCCTCTCACCCTCTCTCTCTTTCTCTTTCTGTGTGTGTGTACTTAGCAGACGACAAGTAGTCAGTTCAAAGTTCAAAGGCTTGCCCAAGCAACATCTCAGATTGTAAGGTAATCAAAGAATTCTGCACCACTTATGAGGTCTCTGGGCTTAAAGCTTGCAAAGGGTTTGGCTCATAGTGTGCGAATGAATGCTAATTAACTCGGGCTGTGTGGGGGGAGGTGAATTCAGCTGATTCAGATGGATGAAACTGGTTAGAGAGTTGGGAGCACCTGCACGAGTAAACCTCCTGGGCGAGAAATCAGTTGATGTGTTTTGTGCCATCAACTTTGTGGATCAGCGGATTATTCTTTGAGCACTGGGGGGCAAGAGGAGGTGTTTTATTGGTCAGAAAGGGAAGAGGAGGTGTTTTATTGGTCAAAAAGGGAAGAGGAGGTGTTTTGATTGGTCAGAAAGGGAAGTGAGTCTCCTCCCGAGCACGTCCAGCTCACTGCTCACAGACACAATTTCAAACTAACATTTGAAAACAAACATGCAACTTATTTAATCTTATTTACTTCAATGCAAATCTGATATGTTTCATTCTGGTTTAGTCATCCTAAGGTTGTTTGATGTCATACAGTTACTATTATAGTGTACAGAGACCTAAACATCTAAAAGCCAGCAGCAAGTAACAGTTAGACACAGCAAGAGAAAATTACACATAAAACAAGCATCACAACTAAAGTCTGAGAGGTAATTTGCTGTACTAATAAGATCATTTGCCGTTTCATCAACTCATGTGGATCTTCAAATGACAGTAATACCAATCTAGTCATTTTTAGTCTGACGCTAAGAATGTGTAATGACTGTAAGAGATATGCCTAGGGCATGGACAAGACCACTCTCGGATGATTCCCATTTGAAATCTTAAATCCTTGCTCTCCCTTAAGAGACACGGAGGGAGTATCACTCTCTCTCCCCAGTGAAGTTATCGTCGGCATTACAGCAATCTGCCAACATTCTCGGGGGCCCTTTGGGTCGACTGTAACGGGAGTGGACAGTTTAACGCAGCACTTTGCACATTTCAAATCCACTTAATTGAATAAGCTCATGTTTGTTTAGATCTGAGCTAGGGTGTCTGCTTACTGGATGGTAAGATGAGACAAAGTGCTGAATGTCTCTGCTGGTCCCGCAGATTGAATACATGGCTGATGGAGTACAGTATGGGGTTAAGCAGAGCAGAATTAATGCCTGCTAATTGCGTGCTAAACACTTCAAAGTAGTCCCAGGAAGCTATGCTAGACCTATAGAGTTCCATTATACACACACATGCCATTGTTTGGTCATTTACACCAATGGCTTAAATTCAAGCTAATTTGTTGCGGATTTGTTTAGAAGGATTGAAGTTGATAATGTTTTAAAGAGCCATGCTGACTGACATGCTAATGAGCCCAATTTCATAAGGTTCATGCATGACTTGGTTTGGGTGTCCGTGTAGCAAAGTTGTCTTTGTATTGAACTTGCAAACTCTATTAAGGTTAAAGCCTTTCAAAGCTACTTTAATCCAATTGTTTGTTTTTCTTCAATAATGTGCAGGATATTTAAAGAAACAAATGACCGGAGAAGATTACGTGGACATGAACATTTTGAAAATTGAACCCTGGAGGACGTGTTGCTTATTAACCCACAGAAGCCATTACGTGATGTAATGGCATTGATCGCCATTAGCTCCTCCAACCATTGCAAAAATAGTGCCAACTTCTCTGACACTCTATTGCATACACAGGCCTTTACGAGACTGGACGTCCATACATACACCAAGCAACAGTGCAAAAGCTAAGGGTATTTGATCATTCTGACAAAGCCTGTTATCCTTTTCTCCTCAGCATCACCAGGCAGCTGTGAGTAATAAGGCTCCAGCCAGCCAGTGCTTTTGGAAACAACCTGTTCCAGGCTTTTAAGAGCATATTCACACAAACACATTAGGAGGAGCCAAATATTTTGTCATGTCAGGCTGGGATGGAGGACCAGGGTCTGACTGCCCTGCATGAGAGTGCATACACACCTCTGCCGCAGCTAGAGAGCCGTGTGTGTGTACAGGATGTGTGCATTTGCCTTCATTTCCTTTGGGATGAATGAAGTATGTATGTGCTAGACAAGCATCATGTAGGCCCATGCATGCACATATGAATGTAGGTATGTATGTACAGTATGTATATCTACACTGATATATCTACTGATTCCATGTTTTTTATCCTTATGATTGTTCAAGTATATATGTGCCTATGAGGCTCTGCCGAACCCCTGAGACCGACTCACCGAACCCCTAGGGTTTCATTCGAACCCAGGTTAAGAACCACTGGTTTAAAGAGGGAATAAGCAACGTTCGTTTTTTTTTTTTTCACGAGCTCCCTCTAAAGACCGCTGTATTGCATTGTATTGCACTGCATTCTATTGGAGGCGGTCCGCGCTGCTGAACATTGCAAGTGCTGTATCTACCGCTATAGGCCACGGTGGCGCATTCTACACCGTTTGTTTGCCGTGTATTGACTCATTTTAGCATCCTAAACAGTATGAAACGGATTAATTAAATGAATAATGTTGCATTGTGGGCCTTTAAGTATATATGTGCCTTAAAAGTGTAGAAGTGCACATTAACCCACAAGTCTACAGCGTGTTTGTGAGTCTGTATGCAGGCAGCTGGTTTAATTTGTTGCTCATGTCAGTTATCATTTGAGGCTTGTGAGTCCAATGAATGTAGGTATGAGGTATGAGTTTTTGTGTGTGTTTGCAATGCACGATTGTGTTTGTTTTTGTGTATAGGTGTGTGTGTGTGTGTGTGTGTGTGTGTGTGTATGCATGTGTGTGTTTTGTAGCGGTCTCCTGTTTTTCCCCTCACACACATGTGTGTGTGAAAGCAGCTGGGGCATGTCACTGGTCGGCATCGGGGCCATTTTTCAGCCAGGTAATTGGCGGGGCGGGCGCGCGAGGCGATGCCCTTGGAATCCAATAATTCATAACCTCCTCGCATTCAATATCGGATCCGCAGGAATGGGCTTAGACAAGAAAAGGCTTCGGTGGCAGCATGTAATGTAGTGTGGTGGAGGCAGGGGGGGGGGGGGTGGGGGGGGGGGGGGGGGGGGGCTGTTTGTCTGGTGATGTTCTCTAGTCCTCATGCCAAGGACACACGGGAAGGATGTGGGGCACAGGTCTCTACCAACACATTGACACAAGCAGAAAACAAGTCATCTTTCTCTTCTTCTCTCTGTCTCTCTCTCTATCTATCTCTCTCTCTCTTTCTCTCTATCTCTCTATCTATCTATCTATCTATATATATATATATTTCTCTCTTTTTCATTTCAGCTGTAATGATGCAAATACCAAGGTTAAAATATCTGTCCAGAGATGAGCTTCTCTCATGAAGCCTGGTGTGGTATGAGAATACGTGCCTTCCTCAGGAGCAATACTCTTTGCAAATATCTCTTCCTGTGTTTAAACTCATGATAGAGGGAATCGTGGAGAGGGGGGGGGGGGGGGGGGGGCTGCGGAAGCCAATTATTTGAGGATGTCAGACTAAATGTCTAACTGCCACTGACGAAAAGGGAGAAGTTGGTGTCCCGCACACGAGAGATCAGTCACTTGCCCGTCGAGCAGGACATCGATCTCATCAGCCTGTCAAGAACTGCCAGCACAAAACCTAGAAGTGTCTGCCTACAGTTCCGAGTACTGGGGATGACTATAGCATGACACACACACACACACACACACACACACACACACAGAAAGAGAGTGAGAACTCACTCACATTTTCACTCTTGCATAATCCCTAGGCAGCTATCATACACACATGCACACAGTATATGGCAGCACCACCTTTGCAAATGAAATGTAGTCAGTGACATGAGCGGATCTGTGTCACACTCTAGAGCCACACTTCAGGAATCCTGCGACCACTCGTCCTTCCCCTTGGCACCAGATATAAATAAATAAAGTGTTGCCTTGGCAATACATATATGAATACGTTTGCGGCCGTGAAGTGTGGACGGGCCTTTGTGCACCATTCTGATAACGGCTGGCCTGCACCAGTCAGCCGGGATAAAAGGCATTGTTGTAGCAATGATAGCGTGGCCAAAATGAAATCCCCTCACGTCTCAAAGACTCATGTTAATCCTCGGCTACACACATCTTAGATCAAAGAGCAGGAGACCCAGTCTCCAGGAACGGGTGTGGGCGGGGGGCTTTGGAGCACTGGACCCCAAACACTCCCTTTCTCTGGTGTGATGGGAAAAGCTTTTAAAACAGGGGCCTCTCAAGCACACGCGCCACCAGGGGCCTTCCCATACCTCCAGCCTTCCCCCCCAACCCCACCCACTGACCTGTTATGAAGTGAATGACACTCAGCCTGGGACCTGTTGACAAACATCTACCCTTGAAAAAAAAAAAAAAAAAAAAAAAAAACAGGAGAGCAGCTGGAAGGGCGGCCGAGGGTCAAGTTGAAAGCGGGCTATGACGCACTGGAGCCAAGCACTTGATGTTAATAGACACATAATCGGAAGTCAACATACACATAGGCGACAACACTTGCCCGTGCATTCCCCTGCGCCCCTGGGTCTCCCGTTTCAATTACTTTCCTTATCTTTGGCTGGCTGGCTGCTGCCTGTTCACCATATTAGGGTGCAGACCAGAGAAAATTGGGGGTCGAGCCCCATGGGGATTAAGGCAATGTGATGGCACTCGGGAGGGTCACTGTTTGCCACGCTCACAAATGCCGAGTGAAGAGCGTGCTGAGAGATTACTCTAAATGAGACACCCTCGCAAGATAAACATATTCGCACACACACACACACACGCAGTCAGACTGACACATAAACACACACACACACACACACAACTGGTTCTTGATCAGCGCATCAGACCAGTTCTTTTTTTTTTTCTCTCCTCTTCTTGCTGGAAAGGAAAATGTCCTGAAAAGGCGCTAAAACCCTGTTAGGATGAAAATGTCAATTTTGTGGTTGTAAATGTCACTGACAAATGGCACCTGTGTATCCGGGGCACATACCCCCCCAAAAAGTAATTAGACAAGAGTTATTAACCCGCAATGTGCAGCCAACAGTGCAGACCTTTGCTCTATTGAATGGCAGCTAAAGACTGCCATCATTTTGGGATAAAGCCTCCCAGGTCCACACGCCGACCTGACTCATTAAAACTGCAGCCCAAATCTAATTAGCTGGAGACAAGTACAAATACAGGCATTAGTTATCTCAACAGTGGGTTGGACAGAGACATACGAGGAGATCATATCGCTGTTTTCTCCGGCGTGCTAGTACATTGTATGAGGACACAAATAAATACATTAAACTCTGGGAGCGTGAAACTGTTTACCTCTCTTTCTCCACTCTCTCTGTCTTTAACCTCCCCCCATTCCCCAGTCTAATAGGTTGTGAATCTGAGGGAATGGCTCTAGTAGTAAGTGCTGATAGAGAAGACAAGGGAGGCAGTGTGGAGCTAACTGCCAAATCGCTGTGGTGAATGAGCATAGCACTCATTAGACTTGAGTGGCCATAATAGAGCAGACTCCATTGACAAATTGGCCAGGCAGCAGTTGGGAGGTAAATGGCATTTTTTCAATAGTCCGCAGTCAATTAACAAGAGCGTGGCCATAGTGCCAATTAAGTGGACGGTTAAGGTCCGGTTTATGCCTCTGCGTGCCATAAAGGATGCAGTTTACTCCCATGGAACTGGCCTCTTGTCTAAAATTAATACTTGCACAATATGGCTTGTAAAAGCTTGTCTTTTTGTACACAGTTAGCACAATTTCTTCTGTCAGACCGTCTGTGTCACAGTATCTGACACCCTGGCACATGCTGATGTACGCCAAAGAAAAAAATCCAATCAGGCATTTGATCTGCTAATTGGAATGGCGGGCCACAAATGTGACTGGTGTCTTGTGCTGTTGCCCCTTTGTCTTAACTTGCAAATGCAAGTCGGAAGCTTGGATTCCCAAGGTGAGAACTTATTAATTGTATTCATCGATTTTGTCCACCTCAGGATGACTTTGTTTACTCTGTTCACCTTAACTGATAATAACCTCATTGACAATATGAAAACCAAAGTGATTGTTTTTGCTCCTCTGTATGTCCTCTGAGATTAAAAAAAAAAAAAATTAGTAAGAGGGAAAAAAAACTATCATTGTGTAAACAAAATATGCTTCAGCTGAATGGCGTCCAGTGGCGAAGGCAACAGAGAGAAAGAGAGAGCGGGAAACATTGTCCCAGTCATCTGGACTCAGGTGAAGACGCTCTTTGCGGAAAAGAAGATTAAAGTGTGTGGGGAGACTGTGGTCCTCCCGTGTGATTTGGGACGGGAACAACACAAGGCTCATTCCACCAATGAGGACGTAGGAGCCGAGGAACCCAAGGCATTTCCGAGTGTTAATTGGGCAATAACTGCATTGGGGAGCAGGCAGAAGGGTCGCTGCTAAATGAGCACAGCTCAGCTGCGCTCGGAGGAGGAGGCAGGCGGAGTGATGAAAATCTATTATGAACCTCGTAAAATGGCAATTAAGCTGAGTCAACGCCTTCCCTGGTTCAGCCCCAGAAACAGGCACCCGGAGACGCGGCGTGTTTGTCTTTGGTTCTCTCCCGTCAGGCCGCGCCATTGACGTCAGGGAGGAAAGGAACCAGAGGTGACTACTGCCAGCCAACCAGTCTGAATTTCATTTGGGGTGAAATTACATCCGGTTGTATGCCTATAGCTGATGGCATTTCTGTGATATTCCACTACGGTGAGTTTGAAGATGCATAATTACAAAGCCTCGACGATGACATCAAAAGGGCTTTCAGTAGACCAAAAGTGCTAAGTAAATTCATTCCTAAGTCAACTAATATTTCCTGTTTGCGTCTCAGCTAGCGTTGTGAGGACGTGTGGGCTGGGTTATTTATAACAAGATGCGTGAGGCAGCAGCTTTGTCATACAAGCCTTTACAATATGCTGAGATGAAAGACTTATGACCTCATTATGAATCCAACCCAGTGTATTACCTGGATGGATATTACAGTCGGGTGGCCGTCACCCACCACCTAAGTGCACTCTCATGATGATGCCATCCGTCACGCCGCAGTCATGGGGGGCACAATGACACAATGTCATGGTATCCAGAGATCATTTATAAAAAAAAAACATCCCTCTATTGGTGTATTTTTATAAAGGCAATGAAAAACACCTTCACTAATCCATATTCATGTAATGGATTGGAGATTTAGATTGAGATGCTATCTTTCCTCCAGACCAAACTAATGCATTTTGGAATTTCTTTTTGATGGTTTGAATTTAGGCAGAATCAACATGATACGAACAAAAATGTACTATATATTAAAGCTTGATATCTATAATGCTTCACATAAAGAGTTGTAAACATATTTTCTGACCTGATCTTGTGAAAGAGAAAGATTTTGGTGTTGACCCCGTCTTTTTCCTCCATTAATTAGGGAGAAAATAAGGGAAAATGAGAAATCCCCAAGGGAAATCACAAACAATTTGCTCCAGGCATCTGTGAAAAGTTTATGACAACCTGAATTATTAAATCCTGCTCAGCCAACTGCAAAGTGCCATTGGCATGAGTGCAACTTTCACCCCAGCAAAGCATCTTTCTGACAACACAACAGATCTGTGGCACACAGACGATGCCCTATTCTTGTCCATCAAGGCACCATCCTCTGGGCTTTTGGCTTCATTATCCTATATTACTATGCCATATGGAGACAACTGTCGCAATCCTATTATTCTATACTCGAATACTAACGAGACAGACAAATATGTACTTATAAACATCTGTCTCTGATATTTGTTCTCCACTGTGTAAGCTTTAAACTATGGCATCATTCGTACAAACATACGACACAAGAGTGGAATTTAATTCAGCCTGCCACAGTAATGACAAGCGTCACCTTTTATACTCATGCAAATGAATTTACCCTATGGGACATCTGGAACTCCAGCATAATAAATAGCATCCTGTTTTGGGTTTTAAAAGGGGGTTAGGTGCATGTCTCTTTAAGGGTGTGACTCACTTTAGCTTTGTCATTTCATCCATTTTTCTGTGCCTACAAGACTGTAATCTGTCACAGCCCACATGCATACATTGTTTTTTACTGTAATAAATGTTAATGTGATCCAGTTTAGTATGTACCATTATTGTCATTATATACCATTACTATGTATGTGGCAGCATATATTTCCATTGTGTCCATTCCCTTGTATCATTTGTCTGAAAAAAAAAACATGCAGACCACATTTTGAAGATGAAAAGTTAGGCCAGTGTTAGAACAATGTTTCTGAAATGGCATGGGTGGGTGTGGTGTGAAAATGCTTCCAATTCACAACATACTGTGACCGCAAATTTCTTCACCACACATGAGGCCAATCATTTTCTAGCATTTACAAACAATTTTGGCTTCATAACCTTAACTGACTGAACAATAGAATAATAATCATTGCAAACTTAAAGGAATACAATGAAGCTCTTTGTGTATGTTAGAGCTCTTTACTCTACTCATGAATTGGCATGTTTTAAAGTCGTGGCTTGATCTAGCTCACATATATATATATATATATATATATATATGCTCAGAGTGGAGAGCTTGTGCACAGTGCTTTGATGTAAAGAAGTAACGCTGAATGAATAATGAAAGGCCATTAATGTGCTTTGTGATGTTATAATTGAACATGTTTACACTGAATTCATGAGATACAATAACACTGTAGTAGTCAGGGTGCACTCACCATATATGGCGTCTATATATCTGGAATCATAAAACAGCTCTTTGATGAGCATCTCTGTTTATTAGAATCTGTTTCAAGTTTTATTTGATTGGATTAGCACCAGCGGCAGATTACAGTCTCTCTGTTACTCCACTCGGATGTCTCATCACGTCTGCGTCACTGCACTCACCATGTTGTCTTTATGTCCAAGTCAAGGATGCTGTCACTGGCAACATTTCTGTGTGATTTCAGACTGCATGCATGAATGAATGAATGAATGAATGAAGTAAACCGTGCATCCAAAGACCTGTTTCGGGCTGTGTCATTGAACGGCAGCACGTTAATGGAAGCGGAGTGTCGACTTTAGGAAGTTGTGCATGAAAGAGAGGGAGGACTAATGGCCTCCATTAAAAAGTTTCTGTTCGGCTCCGCTGGGGCTTCGCTATTGTCCATCGGAGTTGCAGCTCCATTAAAATGGATTTAGCAGTTGAGGACAAACTGCGTTCATTTGAACCGCATTTAGTCCAGTGAGACTGCGCGTTATCAGAGCTAATTAGGCTGCAATCTCTATGACACAGCATCGACATTTTGCACACGGAATGCACGGGGGAGAGCACTGTGCTTTGCAGTGATCAAACACACATTTCACAGATTTCACAGTTTTTAATATTTCTGTTTGATCTACTACAAAAAGATAACTGATCAACTGGAAATTGTTACTTCCAGCTGAGCAAAATAGTTGTTTGGGGGTATGTCAGTTTATTATTGATTTTTTTTATAGGACAAAATGTGGACTGAAGTAAATGTAACGGTGTGTGTTTGAGAGAGAGAGAGAGAGAGAGAAAGAGAGAGCAAGATGTGCATCACGCACTATAAATATATATAATATGCATAAATATGCAAAAGAAAACACTCCTAATAAAAAAACTCACGTGATCTCACAGGGCAGCCCAACCGGCACCGGCACTGGCTCTGGCCATTCCAACAACTCCAGCCAGGGCTGAATGTCATGACACAGCCGGTCACAGGCTGCTGCCATCCGGCAGGGAACCATGTTTTTAATACACCAACCCATCAGCAAGATGGTGAGATATAGAGTGCTGTGGATGGAAGGAAAGAAGGAAGGAGGGAAAGAAGACAAGAAAGAAGGAAGATTGATGTTCCCTCTCGTTTCATTGCTTTCTGTACCAGCAGCACACAGACGCTATTTGTTAGGGCCCCGTCCACTGTAAAGCAAGATTACAGCAATTAGCAATTAGGTGGCCGCACGGATGCCCGAGAATTTATGTTTCGATCTGCACCTTGGAGATGGAGATAGAGCTGGAAGCATCATTAGGAAATTTTATCACTGCCACCATAATGGAATCCAGGGGTGGGGAATGTGTGGGAGAGAGATTGTGCCTTCACCCTTTTCTGACAGACATGATTGGGGGAGGAAGGAGGATGTCCTCCCGATGGGCACCTTCCTGGAGCCCCCCCCCCCCCTACCAGAGAAATA
Source organism: Limnothrissa miodon (assembly GCA_017657215.1). NCBI lineage: Eukaryota > Metazoa > Chordata > Actinopteri > Clupeiformes > Clupeidae > Limnothrissa > Limnothrissa miodon. The sequence continues at coordinate 15,292 of JAGFZM010005335.1, read as the reverse complement.
ATAACAATAATACAGTGTGTGTGTGTGTGTGTGATGCTTCCCATCCCCTGGCAGATGAGGGAGTTGGTGATCATGTTGGCTCAGCTGCCAACAACAGAGATTACACACACACACACACACACACACAGATAGAGAGAGAGAGAGAGAGCAAAAGAAAACAAATATACACTTGTCCACAGGGAGAATCAGGTGCAATCAGATCATTAAGGTACATAACTTTGCACAAAGCAATCCCAGATGTGACCCCAGCCAGACTCGCATGCATAGAGGGTGGGCCAGTACCGCTGTTCACCCGAGGAGCATTAGTCATTGTTAGACGCATCTGCTTTTCTCTCTATTGCTTGTTCCCCATTGCCATGAGAGATACGCAAAGGTGGGGGAAAAAAGCTGAACACATATCAATCCAATTCAGTCAACAGTGACGTCTTATTGACAGATTTTTCCAGGGCTTTAGAAATACGTTCAATGAGTTTCTGTCAGGTAAAATCATTGGAATCATGTTGGTGAAATGGATGTGTAATGAAAATGTAACTTTAAGGATGAACGGCTGAATTCCCTCTCTATATTTAAGCCCTGAACCCCAAGTCCAAGTATTTTAGGGCTCAGGGACCAAGACTGAGTCAATAAGTCCAAAGGATGTGTGGCTTCAGTTAAGTATCTTTATTGTCAATTTCGAGGGCTGAGAGCCAAAAGGGCATAAGTGACATTTTGGTCAAAATTGAGATATATATATCATCGGAAAGCTCTTTGTGAGCCCTTTCAACTGACAAAACTATATAAGTGAAATATAAATAAATTTTGAGTTATTAAACAAAAACCAAAGGTCTTAACTGTAAACACACTGAAGCATTTGGAGTCAAAAGGGCGTAAGTGCATTTATGCCCTTTTGGCACTGAGAAATACATGATGGGCAGCACATAAAGACAGCACAAAATGGCTGATAGGAGGACAAGAAAAGGCATTTTTCAATGAAGTTATCATTCAGACTTTAGCTGGCTAGCTCAGCCTTTAGTGAGCAGAATCTTACTACCAAATGACTTCTAGTAGCCTATTTCAAGCATTTTGGTTTGACCACTGTTTAGTTACTATTAGACAAGGAAAGGGGGATGTTCTTTTTAGATAACTATAGAAAGAGTTTAAATGTGGGTTTATGTATCATATTAAATGAACCCTGAAGTTTCAAATCTAACATTTATGTTGGATTACAGTTTTTCTCCAAAGGTTTGGCTCATTTCTTGAAAGCGAGATGACATTCTCAAAATAACATGGACAAATCTCCAAACCACCTTGCAATTGTTCACAACAGAATGTAATTTCTCATTGGTTTTTATGAAATTGCAAATGCCTTAGTACATGTCTCAAGAGACTCAGTGCTTTTTTGCAAATGATTATGTACAAGTAGCCTACAGTTATTATTAGTTGATTAGTTGATTTTTCAGTGTGATGGTTGCTCTCTCCAAAACACATCAGCATGATTTCATTGTGTAAGTCATCATATGCACAATAGTCTGTTCAATTGTCAAAATTAGTTAAGAATATAATGCCATGAACCTCATGTATGAATTTCATGGAGCATTTGAAAAATTTGTGACAGTAATTGACAATAAGGTGAATTGTCCTTTTAGCAATTGAGGAGGTTTCCAGATTTCAGATGACCAAAAATGTGTTTAGTTACCATGCAATAGCTGTTTATGATTGTGAATGCAGCCAAACATGTATATATAGAGGTGGCCAGGGCCAGTACCATTTGCAGTTAGAAAAAAGAAGAACCTGAACAAGTAAACGAACAAGGGCAACTTCCTGCTCGTGGAAGACGAAGAAGAAATAGAGAGATCTGAGGATGCAAGGTGGTGGAATAGGGAGAAGAGGCAGAGGAACACCATACCGTCCAGGACAAAATTCAGGCTATAATTATAGACCATGTCGTAAACCATTGCCTCACAATAGCAGAGGTAGGTTGCTGAGTGCAGCCTTCTGCCTGTCTCTATAGTCTTCTCAATCATCCAACCTCTATAGTCTTCTCCATCATCCAAACCTTTCGCATTATACTGTAACAATGTGTGCTGTCATATCTGAGAATGATGTAGCCATACACAACCCCAGTTTAGACCCCTACAAAACATTTTACAGAGTCTTTATACTGATCTGGTCCAAGGAAATGAGAGAGGGCCTGTCTTACAGTATACTCTGTCATTGTGTGGGACAATGTGAATTTCAACCGCTCATCATAATTATTCTTGTTTTTTTGTTTGTGTTTATATTTGTGCATGCACAGAATACGGCATTCTTCGATGGAAGTTACTTTATATTTTTCCAGTTGCAGTTCCAGTTATACCTTTGCAATAGTGACAAAACATCTAAGCATTTTGACTTGCACTGCTTACACAATGCCAAAGGGACAATGCATTTTGGGGGCAGTGACTATTTACATGAGAAAGATATTTAGTTTTGACACATGGATAAACTGTTTTGGGAGAGATATGAGCTTTTGCAGGGGATCCATGGTGTTGTGCAAAATCATCCAGGTTATGGCACATGTGCCAAAGCAATTGAGAAAGATCTATGCGATTTTTACTGTAGTGACCTTTTATGTGGGAAAGGAATCTGATTTTGATGCATGTATGAACAGTTTTGGGAAAGATATTTGATTTTGCAAGTGAGCTATTATGTTGTGCAGAACTGTAAGACTGTTTGGCCAAATGATCATATAGTTTTCAGAATGTCATCTAGGTTTCAAGAAATTAGCCAAACCAATGGAGAAAAACTGTAATTCATAAATGTTTTTTAATCAGATTTTAGCAATACATATTGAAATGATCATTCAAATATTTTTTTTGACATAAAAAAATAATTGATGTTCCTTTTTATTGTTGTCATTGTAATAGCTTTTTGCATAATCTGTCGATGGTAGAACTAAAAAATAAATAGCATTTAAATTAAAAAAGCTAATATAAATATTGTTTTATTGAGTAAAAATGACATTTTTTCTTTGAAAAGCACATGCATGTTCTTTTCTGTTTATGAAATAGTCAGATACGCCCATAAATTATATCCAAATGGAAGTAAATCCTTGGTGCCAAAAAGGCGTATGTAACTAAAACTGAAATTTAAAAATGTAGAAAAAATATTTTTTTGGACTGAAAGATATAATAATATTCATTAAGTACTTTGTCATTCATGTGTATTAATCATTTTGCTAAAAATAGGTTAAATCAGTACAGAAAGTAAGAGCAAACTAAAGTCATTTTTTTGTTTTGGCTGTCCTGTAAAGTTGGTGAAATGTCACTTACGCCCTTTTGGCTCTCAGAGGAATCGGAATTACTTTTCTAGCTATCCCACAGTGATGTGCACGGTCAGGAGAGCCAGAGGCTGCATCTATACCCGCCGCCTGCTTTTTGGAATTCACCCACACACACTCACCGGTAGAGGGGGTTGCCAAGGCTCCAGCCTGCCACCAGGAGCTATTTGAGGTTCAGTGTCTTGCTCAAGGACACTTTGATGGGGTCAGGTAGAGTGGGGCTCAAACCTGCAACCTTTCGGTTACCGAACGGCTCCTCTACCACCTGCGCCACCACCGCCCTCTCTCAGCACTAAGCAGGGGAGCAGACGATGGACCCCCTGGGAGTCACTGGAGAGATGTGCTGGAGTCAGTGGAGGAATGATTACCATGCTGCGTTCACCTCTTCCTCGTCTCTCATTCTCGTCCCCCTTTAACCCCGCTAGACCCACTGAGCACCCTGTGTGCACAAGCATCAGGGCAGGAACTCAGTGTCTGCAGCCAACAGAAGGAGCTTCTTTTCATCTGACAGTGGAGAAAAGAGAAAGAGACAGAGAGAGAGAGAGAGAGAGAAGGAGTGCTAGGGAAAAACACACACACAAAGACTCCTGCCCTGGGTTATGCCGGGAAAAAAACTGCTTGGAGCACAAGGGGAAAATCAATGATGGCAGCCACCCAGAATGAGTGAGATAAGACACTCCACCTGTGCGGGAGGGAGAGAGGGGTGGAGGGGGTGGATGGAGGGATAAGACACTCCACCTGTGCGGGAGGGAGAGAGGGGTGGAGGGGGGTGGATGGAGGAACTCCCCATAGAGCCGCAACCCATAGAGCAGATTCCACACCATATACTGCATTCTGCTGCTGCTGCTACTGCTAAGACTGTGCTTATGAGGCCACAGGGATCATGCCAGGACTACAGAGTAGGCCTCCTAATTCAACTTTTATAAGGGAATAAATAAATCCCTTTTAGCTTACCAAGTCCAAAGTGCACTATCACTGACAATGTCAAGTCAACTTTGGACCATGTAATGCATGTTTGGTATATTATTTCAACCCCTAGCTGAGATAGGAGGCAAAACTACATCCAAGGGAGGGACAAAGCAACTGGAGGGACAAGGACTTTAACTACTGTATACTGTGCACCACCTGAACCAAGGGCAGATAAACATCATCCGGTTCAGCAAAAACTGAACAGCTTTTGTCCTACAGCCAGGCCAGCACGTGTGAATGGTGTTGACTACCCTAGGTGTCAAATGACGTTGGGAACATTGGGAACGTTGGGAACACTGCAGAGAAAAAGCCTACGGCTGTATTTCCATGTCTCAGACAACCCTACAGCAGCAAGTCATCAAACACACTGATCATCTGGATAATTCATGTCCCCATTCATGTGCAAATTAACTTCTGGCTCGTCATAAACAAGACAGTTTTTTAAGCATTGTGGTTTATTAGTATTCATAACTGTGAGTGGAATGTAATCTAATTGACAGCTAATGTAGGCCATCTACGCACACAGCATGTCCACCCAGTAGCGTCTGACCACCAGACTCTGTGTAACCAAACACTGCACTTCCCCATTTCACTTCCAGCCCCCCACCCCCCCAACCCCCGGCCCTCCTTCTTCGTAGACATCAGCCCTTCTCTATCTTGCCCGTTCTCCTCGACCTCGTCCCCTACTCTTTTCTTGGTGAGAGAAAGAGTAGGCTACGTCTCCACCATCGCTAATGCATCATTGAATATTCATCCCTTTGATTGGTCTATCTCTGTGCCGTTGGAAAAAAAAAAAGAAAGAAAGATGAGATGGAGGTAGGGGAGTGGTGATGGTGGTGGCTAGAGAGAGACGCATTGTCAGCTTTCTTTAGCGAAAAGGTCAAAGAAAGAAGGGAGCATATCGGGCTGAGTGGAACGGGTGGGGGGATAGGGAAAAAAAAAAAAGTAAAAAAGAGACTCTCAGACGATATTAATAAGTGTTCAGGGATGTGTGGCAGAAGCTGCTGACCCCTCCAGCAGAGGGGCCAGCACCTGAATGTCACAGGCTTTCCAGGGGCTCAGTCATGTAGCTTAGCAACAGCAGACTTGTAACAGCAAGTGGATGTGCTGAGGAGAGCATTCTAGCACATTCCTTCTTTGCAGGGAGATTCTCCCTCCAGCCACAGAGAGCTGGGTGAATCACGGCCTCTGTGTATTGGACCATCAATGAGGGAAAGAGACTTCTGGAGTAAAGGAAATACACGGCCATCAAAGGTTAATGACACAGAATATGACATAATGAGTGTGGTAAAACTGTAGTTTGTGCTTTATGGGCCAAATAAACAGAAGTTCAGTGTGTTTTAGCACCTTTAACTTTCGGTTTCCTTCAGGAGGGAAAGCAAATCTGTAACTGGAGTTCCAGAGATGAAGACTATGTGGTGAGTCTGAGGGAGGGAGGGAAAGAGAGAGAGAGAGAGAGAAAGAGGCTGACAATGCTAATACAACATGAGTGACCTACTCATTAATGACTCAAGTGGTTGTGTGGAATATTAGCACATCGAACACTGGGCTGTAATTACACACCCACACTCAGAGATAATAGCCACAAATCTAATCAGACGCCTTTGGAGTGTCCCCGCTTTCATCCGATGCCCGGAAATCAGACTTATACTGCATTTGTAAATGAATCAAACTCCGACTAGCATGTCCTACTTTGATCGCTGTAATTACCATTAAACAAACACACCCTCCCACACTAGGGGCTCGCAGGGGTGCGCTCACACATAAGCACATAGGCCTACACACTCTCACACTCGCTCGCTCGCTCTCTCTCTCTCTCTCTCACGTGCGCGCTCTCTGTCTCCCACACACACGCAATCACTGCCCTGGTTAGCCACCGTCCTTTGCACCGATTTCTGTGAGTGGCTAGCACAATGCTGTTAATCAGCTGCGGAGACACCACAGGGAGAAGCAGCCTAATATCAGGCTAGTTGGTAAAACAGTGTGTGGGGGGGGAGGACAGCAAAGCCACAGCCTTATTAAATGGCTGGCAAGGATAAAACTGGCATGGCTCACTAAACAGAGGAGTTGCACACCAGCAAGTCCTAGCTGGAGAGCTGCTCATTTGTATCTCTCTGTTTTTTTGTGAGTTTAATGTTCTTTGTCTGTACACCAAACTTCAATCCTGCTCCTACCATTTCAACTGCCCCCTGAAGGCATGAGAGTCAGCCATCATGCTCCTCTGCTAATCAGCATCAATTGCTGATGAATATCAGAGGTTTTCTCCAGCTTCTTGAGTTCTCCTCTGTTTAGCATCTACAGGGTTATCATAGACTCATAGAAACAGTCTTACAATGACAAACATTTGTTGATGATTGAATTGTTTAGTATTCACACATGGAACAATATTTTAGGATTATTATTGGACTATGACGCTAATATTAACACCATGGATTTTATGATGTGGGAATATATCCTGGGATTATCATGACACTAAATCAACACCATGGACTAATTACCCACTGAGAGACAGCAAATTTGCAACTTTGTATGACCCTAGGCAGTTGGGTTAGTCATGGATCTGCCCAAGGTTTCTTCTTAGAGTTTTCCCTTGCCCGTTGCTCCTGAGTGCTCTCTGCTGTGAAGCACTACAAGACATGACTTTTGTATAATGCACTGTGTACATAAAATGGAATTGAACTGAATATTGTTTTCCCACTCACCTGCAGTTTATTTCCCAAAGTCCTACTTTGGACTTGAGTAAGTACATTATCTCTGCATCATTTGAGAAGTGGCCCAGTTCCAAAATAAGTAAATAAGCCCACGACTGTTAATCAGAGTAGGCCTATACCCCAGCAGGGGCAAAGAGGGCAATTAAGAATCCCACTTCAAGACCTTTAGGGTAAGGTAGGTAGAGTAATGAAAGAGAGAATTATGGAGATCAATCAGGTTGAAGGAATATAACATTTTCTCCCTGAATATGGGATCACTTACCATTCATCACTGGCATGTTTCCTCACAGCCATGGACTCGGTCCTTTGTCTTCTAATCAGGTCTCGCCTTAAGTACGAAACACGTAGCCTACTTCTTTTTCAGAGAGGCTGATACAATGGATTAATAGTGTAGCATGGAAAGGGCTGTGTACTGCAGCTGCCTTAATTACCTCTCAAATGGGAACTCAAAGGCAACAGAGAAAAGCAACCCTTTTGATTTGTATTTCTATGCTAGAATAGACCACAAACTCATAGAGGGGATCATACCACCACTGCATGGCAGCAAAGTGGTGCTTTGATTCCATCCACCCATCTGTGTAGCACAAGAACACGAAGAGTCAAGGGGTGTCGTCTGGTGCTGCCAAACCATCAACATTCACTGTAAAATTGCAGGGATTTCCCCGTAAAGTGGTAACAATTATCAGCTTTGTCCGACATTAGATCTCACTTAGCAAACCTCAGGGGAATGCAATCTCATGAATGCATAAACACGGTTAGCCTACTGGCGTACAGCATTAAGCAGGTATACAGCATACCTTAACCAGCAACGGCAGTTACAATCACCTACAGAGTGGTTTAATTTTATCAAATATAGTGGAACATAACATCTCACAGAAAATGTCTTGCTAAAGGCCCAGCAGACTGATAGTCGACACTAGGCCTATACAGAGGAACTAAATGCATTCTGATTTGCATTCTGCAATCACAAAAACCCAGCAGGAGTTTGCTTAATGTAGCCTTCCATCAACAACTGCTAGAAAGGACTTTACCTCTGGAAGTTTCCTAATTAGCAGTTATGAACATCATGTTCAACTAAAATTAAAATCTGCTTCTGAGCTTACCGTGAATATGCAATGCAAAAGTAAATCAAGTGTTGAGTTGAGAGCACACTAGTGCTCAGAAAGTAGCATTGCTTGCTGCTGACTACATTATACTGTCATTAGACTTTCATTCCAGCATCTTTGCTAATACGGATTTAATTGGAGGAAAGTTGGGCATGCTTGTTCACTACTAAGTTATGATGAGAACAGTACAGCATCTGTTTGCATTATATAGCTTTGTGGAACTCCGAGGAAGTTTACCGTTATACTTTCTTACCTGTTCATAGTGTCTATATCAAAGGCATGTTCAACTGTAAGGCGATTACCTAAAGCCTTCACAACCAAGATCACCCCCAAAAAGTCTGAAATAACAACTATAGTGTTGAGGATTGAACATTTGGTCTAATAATTCCCAAAGGCAAGAATCAACTAGTCAAAACAGGCCTATATTGCTTCACTGCCGAAAACACATTTGAAATGGCAACACTGAACCCAAGAAGCACGGGGAAAGCCATCAAAATCCGACAGTAGCATAATTCAGAACGTTTGTGTTAAGATCATAAATGGCTGGCAGATTAAAGATCATAAAACTTCTTGCCTGATGCTTGGCCTCTGATTTGCGATCTGACATCTTTGAGCAGAGCATTTATCCAACAGTGTCATTCACAGTGTACCCGTCCGCAGGCCAGAGATCAGATTAAACACACTACAGACATCAACAGCATTATAAACACACACGCACGCACACACACAGAGACTCCTCTTATCCAGTTTTATTATTTTTCAACAAAAGTAAAAAGAGGAAAACAGGACCCAAAAAAAGAATAAAACCAAAAAAGGAAAAAAACATAGAATAAGCTACAGAATTCTTTTATCCATATTTTTTTTCTTTACAACGTTAACTTAAAAGGGAAAACAAAAAAGGAAAGAAAAGCAATTCTATTCTCTACGGGTGATTGTTAATTTGGAAAAAAAACACAGAGAGGTAAATAAGATAATAGGATATTCATTTCTCATCATGGGGTTTCTTCTATCGCATTCAGTTTGTCCATTTTCACAAAGGAAAAACAAAAAGATACAGGATATCTCAATTCTTGTCTTCCATTGCATCTCAACTCATCCCAAAAAACAAAAAGCAGAAACAGCTCAAAGTTAAAGAGGTGGTGGGAGGATCCGGCACACTTTGTTGTGATGTTTTTCGTCGAGCCCTGCGACCCATCACCACTTCCTTACCTATGTCACCGCTGAACCCCGTACGTGCACCAACACACCTGCTGAACTTGTGACCACTCCCACTGTCCCCTTGTGCTGGCCAATGAGGGAGCAGCCGGAGAAAAGGGGGTGGGGTGCAAAGACGGAAAAAAAAAATAGGAGGCTTCAGCGTACACAGAGGGAGAGAGAAAGAGAGAGAGATAGAGAGAGGAAGAAAAAGAGAGAGAGAGAAATGGAGAGACAGATGAAGGGAAGGGGAGCCTGAGACACTGTTTGGAAAACATGAGAAATATGATAAAAACAGAAGTGAGTGTGTGTGTGTGTGTGTGTGTGTTTTAAGTGGAGTGAAAACACAGACATGATAGAGTAGGCATGAGAGATCCAGACAAAAGTGGTAAGAAGCAGTGTGGTGCAGGAAAGACAGACGCAGCAACCCAAATATACAGTAAAAAAAACAAACAAAAAAAAAATCCCAGAGGTCAAAGGGCAGCTCTTAAGTGGAAGGCTGGCAGGCGGAGGGGGCAGAGACTTTGCCATGGTGGCTGATGGGAGATGTAGTCTGAGCAGATTCATTCAGTTCTGAAAAGCACATTGAAAAGCAGGAGCATGGAGACCCCAGAGTCCATGATCCTCTAGCTGAGGTTCTGTTCCAGCAACAACAACAACAACTCTGGGTGCTGTCTGATTCTGCTCCAGTACTTCAGCTCCCCACACAGTTTTGGATGTTTTTGACAAAAAAAAAAAACAACAACATGCAGGTGTGTATGTACGTACGTATGTGTGTGTGTGTGTGTGTGTGTGTGTGTGTGTGTGTGTGTGTCATGAATGAGAAACTAACTGTGTGCGTGTGTGTGTGTGTGTGTGTGTGTGTGAGTGTGTGAGAGAGAGACAGACAGTGAAAGAGGAGAGGCATATGCAAGTCTTAATACAGGCACAGCTGAAAAGCTGCTTGTCTGCATACTGTGAGCATGGGAAAGGAGGGGGGACGGGACGGGACGGGGGGATGGGCGCTGAGGTCTGACAGACACAATCCACTCAGGGGGCCCAAACCTCAGTGAGAAGAAAGACAAGAGACGCCGTGCGGAGGTAGGCCGAGACAACTGACTGAGGACGCCTCCAACTGTTCATCAGAGGAGGAGAGGGGTGGAAGTGGAGGGTTCAAACATTGAAAGCAAACTTAAATTAAACACCCCCCACCCACACCACACACACACACACACACACACACACACACACCTGAGCTGAGAGGACTAGTTGCACATCCATGCCCACACATGTGTGTATGGATACACTCACGCACACACGCATGCACAGACACAGACACACACACACACACACACACACACCTGCTAACACGTGGCAAAGTCAAACTAGAGAGATGAGAGCAGTTTGGAGGTGACAAAGCAGCTTAAGAAGACTCCGCACACAAGAGGAAAAGTCTGTGCATCTGTGTGGTTAGACAAGTGCAAAGTGGCGTGTGTGTGTGTGTGTGTGTGAGTGTGTTTTGCATAAGTTCAACTAGGACTACTAACTCCAGGTTTCCTGTGTGCCATATGCAAACACTGATCAGAGAGGAGAGGGTGAAAGAGGAACGCAAGCATGCATGCACACACACACACACACACACACAGAGGGAGGAGCGCCACCCTGGCTGTGGCCATGGAAGGTCAACAGCTGGATTCCTGCCCCGCCCAGTCCTCAGGGGTCAAGGGTCAGGGGTCAGCGGGAGAAGAGCTTGAGGAGGGCAAGAGGCAACTGTGATCCTGGGGCAGTGGACATTTAAGGCTGAGAGCAGGGCCTGGGCCTGGGGCTGGAGCTGGGATGGCATGGTGGCATGGACTAGGGGTGGAGGTGGGGGTGGGGTGTGTAGTTAGGACGCCAAAGGCATGCAGATGACAGGACACAATTCAAAAGGTCAGAGGCGAGGTCGTAGACGGGTGAACAAGCCAAGAGAACAAGAGGCAGGACGTGCTTCTCGCTGTGGAGGGAAGAGTTCTGCAGCAAAAGGTGTGTGTGTGTGTGTGTGGTGAGACAGAGAGAAGGTTTGGAGGGTCAGACGTGGTGGCTAAGTGGCAGGGGTGTCAGTTGCAGGGGTGGGTTTGTATGCATTCATAGTGTAGATCGTCAGGATCTCCATCACTCCCTCCATCACTCCCTCCTCCCATTCGCTCTCTTCCATCCCTTCTTCCTTTTGTCCACCATCCATCCATCCATCCATCCGTCCATCCGTCCATCCGTCCATCCGTCGCCTGCCTCTCCCCCTCGGCCTTGCAGACGCCTCAGGAGCACTCCTCGCCGATGCGCTGGCACGAGCGGCCCACCTTGCGGTCCAGCTTGACCATCTTGAGGACGGCCTCCTCCCGGCCGCGGCCCAGGTGGTCAAACAGGCAGTCGTGCTGCTCGGGGAGCCGGTGGAGCATGCAGAACACATAGCCTGCAGAGAGGAGAGAGAAAGAGAGGGGGACAGAGAGGAAGGGGTGGAGAGAGAGAGAGAGAGAGAGAGAGAGAGAGTCAGGAGGAGTGCGAACGTAAAATGGTTGGGGAGTGCAGGTGACAAACACGGAGAGCGAGGGAGGGAGATGAGAGAAGAAGTAGAGAAAGGAGGAGAATGAGGTGAAAGATAAAAAAAAAGAGAAGGAGAGAGAATGGGAAGAAAAGAGGAAGAGAAGGAAAAGGTGGGGGAGGGGTGAAGAGGAGATCACAGTGAGTATGATCTTTGGCAACAGCACTAACCAGCACTAACTAGCACTAACCAGCACTAACTAGCACTAACTAGCACTTGAGACAGGGTCTTGAGAGTTGACCCTGCTGGGAGTGTCAGAGAACTTCTTCCATTCCCAAAAAGATTTGTGTTGATTATCTATGTGTGCAATGAATTGGAGTTGCTTGAGTAAGATGGCACACGTAAAAGCAGAACCAAAGTATTTGGAGAATACTAAACAATTCACTTTTAAAGGTCGGCTCATCCGTCATGTGGACTTGTGCATTATGCTGTATTAGCTATAGCTGAAAGACAAAGACAAAGCGCTCAAGTAGCAACTGAAGTGTAGCAACCAAAACTAATTTGCCGTCCTTCTAAAGTCTGTGCCAAGCCCAACGCCACGGGGACGTGACAAAGAGGCTGCTCTAATTGACCGCTGCTTTTAACGAGAGGGGGCTCTAGCGAGATAAAAAAAAAAAAAAAACAGCCAAGTGCATGTGAGGCAGACTAGCATCACATCCAAAGAGGCTTTAAAGTGCTAGCTCGATAAAGCATTCGCCCACATCCAGCCTGTTGCTGCGTCCAACTGATACTTTATCACCAGCATCCAAGCTACTGAAAATGGTACTGGAAGGGACATGTTCATGGTAATGAGGTAATAATGGAAATAACGTAATAATTGAGTTAGCAATTAGGCACACAAACCAGTCCCGTCCTGAAATTTCAACATATCGGGTTGTTCAACTAGGCTTAATCCAATTTTTAGTTGAAACTCTAACAGGGTTGCTTTATTAGCAAGGAATAGAAAGAAAGGAGTGTGAGTGTGTGTGTGTGTGCAAGAGTGTGTGTGTGTGTGTGTGTGTGTGTTGGAATAGTCCTGCAATTGTAAATGGCTGGCATTAATCCCTTGTTCAAGAAGAAGTCTTGTTAGGGTGTCTGTGGTAATGTACTCATTAGCATGGAGGAGTTTGCTACACGAGTGTGCGGTGATTAAAAGCTCAACAAGCTTCAATTAAAAGCACCTTCAGTTAAAGCAAGCACAATTAAGGGGCGGCACATGAACAAAAGAGAAGGCACAGCTGGATCCCACCACACACATTTCCACACGCACCTACCTCTGGATTTACACACACACACACACACGTACACACACACACGTACACACACACACACGTATTCACACACACACACACACACGTATACACACACACACACACACACGTATACAAACACACACAGAAAATATCCAGTCTTATACACAAGGGTACAGGATCTCAGTACAGGACAACAAGCATACAAACATAAACCTGTACACAGATTACTTTCTCTCTCTCTCTCTCTCTCACACAAACACACACACACACGCTCCTGCGTCTAGTCTCAATCTTGCTTGTGATGCTTATTTGCACATGAAGGCAAACGTACACGAATGCAAGCATGCACACGCATCAAAGATAAAAGATTCTACTGAAGTGTGCTGACAAACAGTTGTGTTTTCATAGATATAATGCAAAGATTATCCCCCGTTATGGATTAGGTACAAGCCTTATCAACCTTAAGCGCTAAAGAATGCAAAAGCCCACTGAACTGACACTTGCTTATGCCACAAAATGAAGACGGCACACGCACACACACACACACACACACACAGCTTACAAATGAGCTTAAAAAGAAAAATCAGTAGAGCCCACAGTAGAGCTCACTCCATGTTAGTGTGCATATACAAGCTCTTGTGTTGAGTGCACAGATGATGACCTGGCATTTATGGATGACAAATGCCGCCTTAATTAATGTCAGCCCAAAAGATGACGGGCTCTCTTGTATGAGGCCAGCCAGGTTTTTTGACAACGGAAGAGTTGGAATGTAGCGGTGTCGGAGCTGTTCAATTAGTGTTCAGTGTTCCATGTTTGGATATTTCCCCCCACAATTAGTGGCCCCCCTGGGAAAGTTCTCTAAAAAAAGACATCCAATAGGATCAAAATCATCTAATAGGAATTGTTATTATTACATCAGGAAAAATCCAACTTTGATGAGAAGCAAATTTGTTTGACAAAGAACAATGCATTTAAAAAAACACATTTTTGTGCCGGTGCAATCATTTTATACACTGTAAAGCTACTCCTTGTCAACAATGCTAGACTTGTGTGGGGTCCTGTGGGAGGAGTAAGGTAGTAAAGTTTAGTTAAGTGTAGTAAAGTGTAGTAAAGTGTAGTAAAGTGGAGTGGGGGCCTGTGGAGGAGACGCTTACCGCAGCGACAGGAGCCCAGCTCCTGCTGCACCAGCTCCAGCTTGCTTTGGCAGCGGTGGCAACGTCGGCGGTTCTTCTGCTTGGGTCCGCGGGGGGCTGCTGTGGTCTCGTCCGGGGTGGCGGGCGAAGGGGAGGGCGACGGCGAGGCTACACGCGCCCTCTTCTCTGGAGACCCCTCGCTTTGAGAGCCTGAGGCTGGGAGAGGGAAGAGAGAGAGAGAGAGAGAGAGAGAGAGAGAGAGAGAGAGATCAAACACACACACACACAAACACACACACACACACACACCAAAACACACTTACACACACACACACACACACACCAAAAAACACTTACACACACACACTGTAGATCACACACACACCAAAACACACTTACACACACACATATAGATACATACACACAGGCAAACACACATATGCACATCCACTCTTTGTGGTAACTGCTACACTGCAAAGAGATCAAGGCCAGCAAATACGTCTACTTTGAACAGGACTTGCATGATCAAAGGTGTTCACACATAAAACCTGCATAAAAATTGTGTTTTTTAAAACTATAGAACAAAATACAAATACAACTGTTAAATGATTAATAGCAAAACTCTCTTGTCCTTAATCAGCATACAGACTTTAAAGTGGGCTTTCCACCACAAATCCCTCACTAAATGCTTCCTGAAATTGACCAGTTCTGTAATAAAGTTCTTAAATGAGGTCTTCCTTCACATTAACTAGAACTGACAGGTGTCATGATGAGTATTCAAGACAGAACTAAAGACAAAGACAAATTAAGACAAAACCTGCTACCACTAATTTTGCAGAGTGCAAGGTTAAGGTTTGAATCGAGGGGTTCAGCGTCCACATTGGTGAAAGCTAACTTTCATCAGCCTTTCCCTCATAAATCTCACAGAGGTCCTACAGAGGGTGAGGTGAGGGGGACTACTCATCCTATCCATCTCAGAGAAAATGTCAATGGTCTCCTCACAACAGCCTCAAGCCGCTTAATGAGGAGCAGGGAAGGGAAACGCATGACACCACTACTAGGACCACCACGAGACCACTACTAGGACCACCA
>JAGFZM010005334.1:0-28978 GCA_017657215.1 Limnothrissa miodon | reverse complement strand
CTGAAGAAGATTGTTTAAACTAAAAAGAGATCTAGGATATTACCGACTGTGTTGTGAGTATGAGATACAGTCAGAATGAGATAATGCATATTTACTACGGCCTTGTACCTTGTCCAAGTGACCATCTGAGCCACAGACTAATTCTAGCAATAAATCATATGAATTCCACGTCATGATAACAATTTGCCAGTGTTTGACTGCACATGGACACGTGGCCTTGAAAACTAACAGCAATTTCCTAATGTCTTTGGTAGATCTTTGCAGACAATACCGTAAAATCATGTAAATATAATATGAATGACTGGTCCTAACCTGCGATTTTGTGATCGCAAATCTAACCTTGCAGAGAACTGAGCAACATATCCTGGACCACCACCACCACCACCACCAGCGCACTAACCATTAAATCCCTTCACATGCACGCTGGCTGTGCCATGCATTAATCCACCCCATTCCGAGCACAGCGTTGCCCGGGACACAGAACCAGACACACACACACACACACACACACACACACACACACACACACACACACACACACAGACACACACACAGGCAATTGGAACAGAGAACAGAACAGTCTTGCATACCTGAGTCACAAGGTCGTTTCGTGGGAGTGGACAGAGTGGCGTGGCCTGCGTCTGTGCTTGAGGCTTCTGCAACACAGACAAATAAAGGGCTTTTCATACAGACACACACACACACACACACACGTTTTCAGTATATACACTTTTGGATCCTGTGCTGGAAATTCGGATCTCACACACAGCAGGCAATCAACACACATGTAATCAGAATCTCAAGTGAATGACCGATGGCGGGTCATTAGGTTTACCATATGGCTCGAGATGAACAACAAAAAACTACCCACTCACTGATAATGACCATCCCACTTCCCTCGCACTCCATTAGGACAACAGGCATGGGCGTAGGTTTGCATAGGGACCATAGGGACAAGTCACAACCAATATTTTGGAACGACAAAATAGTCCCTACCAATATTTCGCATTTTATTTTATATATAAATATGAATTTATTAACATATTTATTTGCGGACACAATAGAATAAGTTGCAGACGGTAGGTTTTGTTCCTTTGACGCGCTAGCAATCCATTTTCCAGAGCTTCAGCATCGAACTTATCCATACTGTGATTTGATTGGCTCAAATGCGCCTGCAGGTTCACGTTCCACTCACAATGACAAAGCCCGCATTAATCGTTAAAAGTTGTCTACAAGACTAGAGCGCAGGCTCGTTTTGTGCTGATAACGTTATCTGTGATAACCTATATGTCCTCAGAAAAGTGTTAAACTTATCCTGGTTATTCAAACTCACTTTGTTCTGCTTTCTAAAGATATAGCCTAGAGAATGCCACCAAAAAAGAAAAAAGATATACGGACCTATTTCAACACAGAGAGAGTAAGTAGTGCATAGAATTGGTTTAGCAAGTGTTATCACCCGTCTTCCTACTGTGATAAATCGTTGTGTGGAGTTGGATGATGATAGCAATCAGGTTGATGACAGGGGGGTCATATTCATGTAGTTAAAGCAAAATGCTAACCATATGCCGTAATGCATTTTGTAGGCTAATTATGTAGCAAGTAGAAAAGCACAGGCAGGTGCGTTTTGCTATATTCTCAGAAAAGTGTTAACCTTATTACATTGGTACTGAAAATCATTTTGGCCGATTTTCTCCCTCGTTGTTGTTGTTAGCCTACAGTGCCACGCAAATAGAAAAAAAGATCTACTGTTTTAGCACCCAGAGAGTAGGTGTACAGCCCTTCCTACTGTGAGGTGTTGCAGCTTACATGCCAACCCTGAGAGATGATGATGTTCAATCAGGTAGGTGACGAATTATGTTAACCATAAATTTGTAGGCTTAGGCTAATTGGTGTTATTAGTGTAGTCTATAGTCTGCAGTTAATAGTAGCCTAGTCTGTAGACTATTATTAAAAGTTAAAGCTTAATGACTGTCAAGCGGAGTCAAATTCAAGTTTAGTCTTTTACTGTAGGTACTTTAGTCAATTACTGTAGGTAATAGCTAATATTTAGGTAGGCAATGTATTGTATTATTGTTTGAAAATAGATTTCAGAATACAGATACAACATAATACAGATGCATATGAATAATTTATCTGTGAGGAAGGGTTTTTTTTTTTGGGGGGGGGGGGGGTATTGTCCCTACCAAAGCTGAGACCAAACCTACGCCCTTGGAGCATAGACTATATATAATATAATAGTCTATGGTGCTGAGGATATATATATATATATGCCCTTGACAATAGGAGAGGGAAAATAGATTGATATGAGTCAGAAACCCCAAAGAGTCACTTCAGCTAGGTCTCTGGTAGACTCCTGGTTCCCCTCCACAAGCACAGAATTATCATACCGCAGGACTCACTCTCCCACGTGTCCATGCTGAGGTGCAGCCAGCAAACCTAGCAGGCTGTTCGACGCTGTTCACTGCTTTCTCTGCTCTAATGGGGAGGGATGCGGAAGCTGTACAAGAAACAGGACTCTTTTTCTTTAATAAGCTCAATCTAAAGCTTCTCACCGCTGTCAAACAGAGTAGGAGGGCTGGAACAACTTATAAAAAGATTGCCATCCCCAAATACCCTTTTTTGGGGGTATCTGCAGTGGGGGTGTCTAAAGCTAAGGCCTCCATCTCCATGACAACCAGACAATGGTCTGAGGAGGGTAAATCTAGAAAATCTAATCTCTGTGATATACAGTATCGACACAGCAACAATAATATAGACTGATGTGTCCGAGCGCTTTCATTAGGTGTTACTAGCTACTCTCACAAAACACATTCTTCTGTTTACAGAAAAAAGTAAAGGCACCCTTTAAAACTTTTAAATGTTTTTAACTTTTGAATATTTTTCAATTCTTGGTGATACTGCAATATCAAAACCAAACCAAACCATAAATGGTGATCTCAAAACGAAACAGCATGAAAATGCTAAAGTTCTATAACTTAGCAGAATTAACCCTTATCTCACACCCTTCTCATATAGCTTCAATAGTTTACCCTCCTGATTTATATTCAGAAACGACAAACTTAAAGACATTTCTGAAAGGTTAATAATAAAAGAATTTAAAAAAAAAAGAATGACTGGCACAAATGTTTGTACCATAACAGCTATGAAATTACTCCTCAATCTGACTAAATTCTCACCTTAAATTTTAAGCCTTCTAATTTAATTTAATAGTGGGTGTTAAAATAACTATTCATGTTGTGTTACGTATGCGTGCTAGCAAGATTGGAAACGTGTCCATTTAGCTACGTGTCCAACTACCCATGGATCTTTACAGTATTTTAAAACTACACTACAAATCATTGCCTCTATGATTAATGAGCAAATCAATGCAATTCGTCGATGCCACCAAACCTTTCAAGTGAAATGGGTTGAACTTTTTTGGTCATTAATATTTCATCCCGTACCTAACAATGCAAACTTGCACCCCTTTTAGAGTGGATGCATAATCAGGTAACCGTGTATATACTACAATATATGTGTGTTTAGGCATCAAATGTACTTAAATAACGTAATAAATAAATTTGGTCCCAGGAAAAGGGGGGGGGGGGTCTGGAACGCTTTGACCAGTGATTACCTTCCTGTGCAGGGAGGGGTGGGGCTCCTGAGTCTTCTTGTGAGGGCGCCTCGGAGCTGACCGGTGTCAACAACAGGGATTGGCTACTGTTGCTGTTCGTCTCGCTACAGAAGACTGCTGATTGGTTATTGCTAGGGCTAGGCTCGGGCTCTGGAGGGCAGTCTTCGTCTGGCTGCTTCTTCTGGATGTCTGGAGAGGGACAGAGTGTCCCAAAGAAACCCAAAAAGAGAGAGAGAGAGAGAGGGAGGGAGGGAGGTAGAGAGAAAAACAGGAAGGATTAAAGAAACAAAAAGAGAGAAAGAAAAAGATAGATAAAGTGAGAGAAAAGAGAGAGAGAGAGACTAAACAGTGACAGGGAAAATGTGATGCAAGCTAGAAGGTGCAAGGCTGCCTTCCCAAATCCCGTTTGTTTACATATTAGTCACCGTTCAGAGAGACTCGGCAGCCTTCACACTGACATAAATAAGCTACCTCCTGAGCAAACATTAAAAGGCACACAAACACCCACACGTTTGCAGAAAATTATCCTGCAACGGCTGAGGAAATCTGGCATGCTGTGGTCAAATGCGAGGATTTCAAAGTTAACTTGCCAGGCCTGTTAAATAACTTAATATGCCATTATAGGAGATTAAAGCATTCAAATTAACCCAAATCTGCAACTGCTAAAGCTCTTTAAAGTCTAAATACTAGTTTTTTTCAGCAATCATCAACAAAGCAATAACTTTGACCACTTATAAGATGAAATGAAGTTAGTCAAAGGGCCATATCAGAGGAGCTTTTATTTCCGAAAAAGACCACCACATTGTACTACAGTGCCCTTTGAAATTTGGACAAATTACTTCCATTCACCCACACAAGCCGGGTGAAAATGCTCCTAAATACGGCGATTACCCCAATACAGACTTCCCTTCTTCATCCCAGGAAAATATATAAAGGTGGTCTGAATGCTTTCTAAGGTTATATATGAAGACAAATTCACCAGCTGCCACCTGAGCTTCAAGTGGCCCAAGCTGCAGTCCAAACTGTCCCGAGTGCTGCTTACCTGCAAAGCATTTTGAGCAGAGGTTCATTGTTTTGCTGGATCTGTGGAAAGAAAGCAAATTGCATGCTGAAGCATCTTAATAAACAAGAGGCACACTTCAGTCTTTTTTTTCTATAATCATGTATTTTTGTGTTCATTCTTAAACGCAAACATTTGTCTAGTCCAGTGTGTGCCAAGGACAGGATGCTTGCTGCCCCGGCTCAGCACAGTCTAGGAAAAGTCCCATGGAGCAGCCGGAGATCTAGGGTTCTTGCTCTACACTGATGCTGCAGATCACGGATAAGGCTTGGTGTGCTTTGCCGCTTTGGGAGGAATAAAACCATAGTGTCAATTCAGTTTCTCAGATCTGTGAGAATCAGCGGCACCACCTGAAAAAGCAGTGGGACTGTCAAGAGTTGTTTTGTTGCAAAGGGTAATACTACCAGAAGCCCTTCCCCAACCATCACTGTCCAGAATCCAGTGCAAGCCATCATTCTCTGTACAATCTTCCACCCACCACCTCCTCCAAAGCAAACTCGGCTCCGAGAGAAGCTGTGGAGGTCAGTGGGTGGGGTGAGGAAGGGTAGGTGCTAATGTCAATTTCTCCTGGACAACAACCACACAGACATACCCCCCCCAGCCCCCACTCCCCTAACCCCCACCCCCTCAACCCCAGGAGAGACAGGTAATCTGCCGCCACGGCAACAACAATCATCCCTCATCAAAATCAGCCGTAATCATAATCACTGCACCAATCATCACCGAGGCGGATGAAGGCTCCAGTGAGCCCGGGGGTGTTAGAACACACAGGGGTGGCGAGAGGTGGGGTGGGTCTCATGCATAATTAGGAGGAGCTGGAGGAGTGGGTCCTGGCATGGGGACTGGGCCTGGCGCTTTACCAGAGCGGTGGGACCCTATAGGCGTGGAGGAGGGGAGGTGTGTGTGTGTGTGTGTGTGTGTGTGTGTGTGTTTGGGAGGGGGGTGTTGCATTAATAAGAGCCTGATTGGGAAATCTGTCAGTCCAGAGCTGTCAACACAGGAGACAGGAGCTCAGTGGAGGGCATAAACAGGAACACGGGTGAGGATGGGTGCACGTCAGTTACACGGTCAAAGCTGTACACAGTGCACTCAAAGTAAAGTTTGCCTAAGGGACTCACAATAAACTGATATCACAATATGCCTCCGATTTCAAAAAAGTCTTACCACAAATATATTAACTTCATTTCATTTGGTTTAGTAACAAAACGATGTCTGTCCATTTTCTTTAGGTTAGTAAGTATAACAGGTCAGACAGTATCTGCTTGGTCTGCATAGGAGCCATGGTGTGCAAACACAAAAATAAAGAAAGAAATCACAAAAGCTGTCTCACACACTGTCTGCCTGGACAGGAAACCTATCCAAGCCATGTGGTGTTGCCAGATCGTGATCAAATGCCCCAAATCCTCCCATCAGCAGCTGCTGAACAGGTGTGACTGGCGAGAGCTCAGCCCGTCACAGATGTATGCTACCTTTCTCATGCATATTTCTCTCCGTCAAGCATGAATCATATAGGGCCTATTTGTCCTCTGGGTATTAGTGAATTTGAATGATTTTGCACAAGAGAAGAACAGGACGATGGTCAGTTACATGGATATAATTTGGCCTCAGTCTACATTATGAAATGATCTATGTTATCTAAACAGGCTGCCGGAAATATCCATCAGAAAGGTCTCAATAGGGCCCTAATATCAATGATGGGCCAAGTGCAAAGTGACTAAGAAAATTTGTCTTGTATGAACTTTAACTATAATGAACTTGCTTATAATAGTCATAAATAAGCCAAATATAAGATTGGATGGCTAAATATAAACACTAGATTTGTGACATTAAATAGGCCAGTTAGCTTGTTCATTGCAGACTTTGCACTTTATTCACCTTCAGCCGAGGTGTGATGTCTTTTATGGGAACAATGAGTTGCTCAGAACTCAGAAATGCTTGAGTTTCAGTCTTCAGTCACTGCTGTGATGGCTGATGGATGCTGTGACTCATCAGATAAGCGTTAACAACTACTGCTGTCACTAATACAAGGCTAACATAGAGAGAGAAAGAAAGACAGAGAGAGAGACAGAGAGAGAGAGAGAGAGAGACAGAGAGAGAACTTTTAACAGAGTAGTGAAGTGAAGCAAGGACTTTGGGCGATTGCATGTTATGTACACAAACCGTTTTTAGTGTTCAGATTTTAGTCTAGATTAATTTTCAACATTTACCATGGGCTAGGCTAGCGTAGCTGAAGCTGGACCACATTTCTAACCTGAATTCAACCTATTTGGTGCATGAGGCACAGAGAGTCTAGCCAGAAAGACAAAGGGAAGAAAACAAATAGAAGTGTCTCTCTCTCTTTCTCACTCGTGTCCATCTCTCCCTCCCCTCTCTTTCTTCTCCTGTCTGTCTACGCTCCCTTTCTCCTCCACATCACTCCAATCCAATCAAGGCAGACGCTCTCAAGGGGGGATAACAAGGCCGGTAGGATTAATTTGACATCTCCTGCTAAATGTCATCCGCAATTAAGGCTTATGAGCTGCGGCTGGAGCTCCAATCAAGACTGCACCACGCACACCTCAGCTCACCTTCTTGAGGGAAATCAGGAGGGGAGACGCAGAGAAAGCACAGGAGTCTGCTGAGCACCACGAACTCACCACACACACACACACACTGGGAGGGAGAGGAACTCAGCCGCCAACAGAGTTCTACTGCCACTTCTCTCTGGAGGCCACAGACGCTGTTCAGCAGCCAGCAGAGTTTCAATGCCTCAGTAACACACAGCTGTAGGAGTTTCTTTACCAACAACAGCAACACCACACGCTTCAAGCATGCAAAGCACTGCAGGAATGCTTTTGTTGTCCGACAGGTGCAGAGGGTCTAAGACATTCAAGACAGTGTAAGGTGGAGTTAGCCTATCTGCCATTAAAAATTGCATTGGTAGGTTGTTGGAAAAATGGCAATTTTTAAATATTGACACAATCTGCTCCGGACACTGTGACGTCTGCCCCGGCATCCATCCAGGCCTTATGAACGGCTGCATGCCATGAAAAACGTTCAGCATAAAGAGCCCTTTCTGTATCAATGCAAACCATCACCTTACAGATCACCAACATATGTCGAATACCTACGCATTTATGCAAATGCCCCGAGACAGGCTATCATCTGTAGAGTGTCTGCCTATTATTGGCCCACGCACTTTGTTTTGACCAGGCTTTGACTTTGTGAGCCCCCTGGGGGCAAAGATGGCGACATGCTTGTGCATAGTTCAGCCTTTATTATCAGCAACATTATCAGCCTTTATTATCAGCTAAACGTAATAAATGCAAAGTCTAACCATTTTTTGAAAACACAAACACCGGCATTGGGTTTACTAGAGCCGCTTCAACCAGTGTCTGGTGGAGTGGGATGGGACTTATACACTATGGAAAAGTATGAAAGGCAAACAGGCTTTTTCAAGACTGCGTGACCAGGTAGTGACCATAAGTAACAGAAGCATTATAGAATCCTTCTGCTGAATTCAAAACAACATCTGAAAAAAAAAAAAAAAATTTACAAAGCCTACACAGTGTACTAGTATGTTGTTAAAAATAATCCAAAACAAAGTGAGCCAACCAATCGCTACCTCTCTCTGTGGGGTCTGAGTCGTTCCGATGGATAGTTAGAAGATTGAGAAAAAATCTGTCAGCTCACAAAGAGCATGTTGGACAAGGTCTGCAAAGTTAATGAGGGGCTTTGCATGTCTGCATGCTGATAATAAGGAGTTGCACGACTATAATTTGACCTTTCTATGAGTTTATGCTTATATATATGCATATATGGGAGCACATGTGCAGATCTAGGGGTGGCATTCAAATTGATACTCAATCAATCTAGCAGTATCGGCAATGGCATTGAATTTGAAAAAATACAATCAATTCACAGCTCTATGCAAGGCCTATAGGTTATTGGAATCTTTCTAGATAAAAACATGTTGCTGGTCCGTTAAGCTTTTTAATGGTTTGCTGCCAAATCGGGTAGTTTAGATTCACAAAATTATACTACTGCCATCATAAATAGTTCAAACTATTACTGTTATTGACATGAAACCAATCATGCCAAATTATTTTAGGTCAAACCTAATTAGTCTTGTCAAGAAATATTCATAACTGCTCATCTTGTTTCAATCCATCATTGGACCCCAAACCAGTTCCTGAAAGCGGCACAAGTACCATGTGAAAGCAAAATATTTCCATAATGTTGCTAAAAATGTAGAAAATCACTACCAAATTGGCCTGGTCTGAAAGGACATGCTTTTACCTTATATTTGTGTATGTGCATCTGTGTGTGTGTGTGTGTGTGTGTTACAGGCATGACAACATTCAACATTCAGACTTTTCACTTGTTCTCTCATAGTTATTCCAATCTGACATCCCTAATCCTTAAATTTTACTGTCAGATATGACTGACACAACACAAATTAACTGTAAAACCTTAGATTTAGATCATCTAACCTAACCAAACCTTAAACTAAAACTGTCCGAACTGCAACGCGTTACTTTTTTCCTGAACATTCACTTCTGATCACGTGTCGGTGTCCCCCTTTAAATGGTTGGCAATCCTCCTAAACACGGATTGACCATGTACTGAAACGACAGCGCCACGACTAAGTGCTGCCACCAAAACTGTCACCAAGGTTCATGAAAATCATATAATAATCATTTGGATTGGATGTCTTTAGGGACTGAAGTGCGATACTTAATACCAGCAAAACATCACCGAACTATCGTTAGCAGACAGATCGTAAAATGGTAGCTTGCTGACTAGCACTCAGATGTTAGTACCTGGTTATTAGATTAAGCAAGGCTTGGGCTGCCAACCCAACAGGTTAAATTAGAGTGGGTGACAGCTGATCAAATAGAATGAACAAGTCGCTAAATCGCTTTAAATAGCCGGAGAGCAGCAGCAAACATTGTTAACATTACAAGTTAGCTTACTGACGTTAGCTTACACTTTACATGCCACTAAACGTTTATTTTAACACACGACATGTACGGACATGACAATATTTTTGGGTTGGATTGAATGGCAAACATGCTTGCTAGTAGGCGAGAATGGCAGCTTCAGAAATTCTTTATTTGGTTACATTCCCCACCCCCTCCTCTGGCCTACACAAAACAATGGAATACTGACAACGACAAACTGACAGTGGCCTCAGGCAGATGAGCTAACGCTAGCTGGTGGTAGCATTGGTTAGCTGCTAGTTAGCTAGCCATTTCCCCTTGTCATTTAGACATTGATGCTTACGTTAGCTTCCTGCTAAACAATTAAACCATATCGTTGAGACAAACTGTTAAATATTCTTACCCCCAAAATCCACAAGGACATCGCGGTGGTATGGTGGGTGGCTTGCTCCTTTCACTGCCTGTGTCTCCCATAACGTTGGTTAGCTGTCAGAAAATCACACTTATTATGAGAGACCGAGGATGGGTTCACGGCCTGATTGTTATGAAGGGGATTCCTCGTCCTAGTATTACCAAAATTCCCCTAAAAGTTGCCCTTAGCTATTATAGAAAGCAGTTGTATATTTGTCGATAATAAAGGCTGTCGTCTGTATCTATAAATTGTAAACTCTACTATTTCAAAATTAAAAACGGCCGCGGACAGTCCGATGGACCGCACCGGGGGGTCGAGGCCGATCAGCTGTAGTATGGACGGTACCAACGTTGCTAAAAGGAGGTTAAGCTGTTATGACTAGGATCTTTCCATGCATTTTTAAACATGTCAAATACACTGATACCACACAGCTGCTTACATTTTAAAACGTTTCGTTCAGAATAATCAAAAACGTGTGACTAACGGTGGGCAGGACCTCTATCGTCATATTTCTTTACTCCTAGATTGAGATGGTACAACCTATTTTGAATGGCTTGTTTGTACCCGAGATTTAGGGTTGGTTCGTTCGTATGGATCCTCGCCCGTGCAGTGTTTACTGATTCAATCAAGGGAGATCACAGCGTTGAAAAGGCCCTGTTACAGTTTCAATGTTACAGATGATTCTATCATGTTATATCTGAGTCGCGATCCTTAATCTTAAATATACAGCTGTCGAGAAACGTTTCCAATAAGCTCCTCCTAGAGGCTTACAAACAAGCGAAAGTGGCATTCAATTGAGTGGTCTTTTCATAACAATCAAGATAACAAGATAATGGGGTGGATGGCCTAAATGTGACCATGTAATAAGCTTTGTTTGCTGCAAGGATTGAACTATTGCATCCATTATGCTATGGGTAACTGCCAAGATCTGTCGCTGGGCCTGTACGACTGAAACCATTTTTTGTAAACAGAAAGGACATCGGAATTGGAGTAGGCCTAAACAATTTGCGAAAGTCATAAGACATGAAATCATCATCTAAATCAACATCTAGAAAGTAAGAATGCAACAACACTTATAAAGCACTCACACATGTACTCAATTTAAACTGGTATTGTATGACAACATAGGTTTCTCAGCAATGTGCTTAAGGCACAGTACACTGCCCCTCACCCCAATACATAAGAGGACACAACCCCTGACTGTTGGGTTGGTCCCTAGAGTCGTGGATCTGCCCAAGGCTTCTTCATTTGAGTTTTTCTGTGCCCCTGTTGCTCCTTTTTGATGTGTGTGGGACTATTGATAATTGACTCCCCTCATTCCTGCAGTATTCATGACTCCTCGACCCTTGTGTAGGATTGTTGGAAAAAGAATGTCTAAAATTATGCTTTAGAGGAAGCAGTGAATGCATGTTTTTGGTGATCCACAAATACCATCTCACATTTAAACTGTTATTTTTATTGACAGATACACATCTATATAAAAAGGCCAAAATACAAGTTACATGAAATTTGCATCTGGATGTGAAAATATGTACACATTTGTTGGTCATGCTCTGTGCTTTTTCAATTTTTTTATTAAACATTTGTAACCCTGTGGCCTTGTGGAGGACTTTGTAGGATAATGCCGAAGAAACGGTCTCTTCACCTGAACATCTTCAAAACCATAAGAAATAGTGGGGGATTTCAAGTTGTTCAAACTTGTCTGTATTGAAGGGGTGGATATGGAGATGGTCAGTAGACAAAATCTTTTCAAGAAACCTGACTTATCTACTAACACTAACACACTCTAGGAAGAGGCAGAGCAGGGTTTATTTCCTTCGGAGGCTGCGGTTCTCGTGTTCTTTCAGTCCGTCATGGCCAGTGTCTTCCTTCTAGGTTGTGGTGTGCAGAGCAGGGCATACAGTAGGAAGAGGGATGCTGGATGACTGAACTGACTGGAAAGGAAAGCTGTCCAGTCATCTAGTCCTGACTTTAGTAGCAGATAATGGTGCATTTCCACAGACCCGGCTCTACTCTACGGCCCCAAGTTGGTACTTTTTTTCATACCTGCTTCAGCGAGGTTCTATTCGGGCCACTAAAGCGTGACGTTGGCAGACTGGCGCTGCTAATTGGTTTGAGAGGTGGTTGCAAGCTTCTTTAGCAGAGCCCGTTTTTTTCCAGCTACTAGGCTACATAAGAGAACCACTTTCCTGAGCAGGCCGTTGTCTATAATGGGCAATAACCTTCACCACATTCTACAAGCACAGGAGTATGTTCAGTAACAAACTCTGCTTTCCGATGTTGTCAACAAACAGACCGAAGAAATCCCTTTGTGCCAAAGCCCATATAATGGTATAATGCCAGTAGGAGATTGAGTGTTAGAGTGTACTGAACACTGTACTCTCCCTTTATCTGGTCACCCTCACATATACATGCACCATAGCTTAGACTATATTCACCTCCTCTCCTGCTGGCCTTTGCCCTTTGCAACCTCAACCTCAGTCTCCCTCTTCTTTGTGATCCTCGTGGTTTGGCAAGCAGGGACAAACCATCCTGGTACATACGGCTGCTTATGTCATGTTACATAAGACTACATTGAGCATTGTGCCTTTTTTACTCTTCTTCTTGTGCTGTATTTGATACAGTTTCTGCACTGTATTAATGGCACCGTGACTGTCACTTTAAAAGTCAAAGTCAGTGTTATTGTCAATTTCTTTACAATTTCTTTACTGTACTAGCCATACAAAGGAATCAAAATTACGTTTCTCACTGCCCCTTGCGTAGCCTACATTAGACCCAACATAAACTATATTCTTACAAAAAATATATTTTAAACCACTAGTGGATTTACAGTGCATGGTCAGAGAATGGCAGCAGTGGTTTTACAGTGCAAAGTCAGAGGTTTCCTGCGGTATGCTCACCATAGCATCTCTCTGCGCATCATCTACTTTAATTTCCCCTTGGGGATCATTAAAGTATCTATCTATCTAAATTTTATAACTAATTACTTTATTGGTACACACGTAGAACTGTTTAGCTATCTTTTAAATGTGTGTAGATGTGTGTGTGTGTGTGTGTTTATGTGTATGTGGGTTTTGCATATCATTTAATGAATGCTAAGGGATGTGTAAATTTTCTCACTGAATAAATCTATAAGTACAAACTAATCTTTATTGAAATTATTTATTTTATCCCATACTCAACACGTAATAGTTGCTGAAAACCAGCACTGCGAGGCACACCATTCTATTCGTACATCTATTTTCATGTAATATGATGAAAGCTCATCATATATGAATAGATATCCTGGCCATAAATGAATCTGTGAGATGAAACAGAGAAACAAAAAGCAGAAATATAAATGAAATAGCCTGGACTAATGCACACCCACAGTGAATCCAATGTCTCATAGTAAAACTATAGGCATTATGCATTGTAAGCATAAAGTGTCCTACCTTGCCTACAGCCGTTACAGCTATTTCACCCTTTGGGCAGGGTTTTCACAAAAATGTGTTCATCCAATTAGTATATATCTGGGGTCAGGCAGCCATGTTTGATATGACAACTTGACTTGCGATGTCTGCAAATTCATCCCAGTCTCTCCAAATCAGTCAAAGTTCATTCACAATGATATCACTTAAAGAGGGGCTAAGCAACATTCTGTTTTTCTCTCTCACGAGCTCCCTCTAAAGACCACTGTATTGCATTGCATTGCACTGCATTCTATTGGAGGCGGACCGCGCTGCTGAACATTGCAAGTGCTGTATCTACCGCTATTGGCCACGGTGGCGCATTCTTCACCGTTCGTTCGCCGTGTAATGACTAATTTTAGCATCCTAAACAGTATGAAACGGATTCATTAAATGAAAAATGTTGCATAGTGGGCCTTTAAATGTCTCAGCAGACCATTTTTTGTGCACTTTATAGTCACGATGGGTTTTAGGGGAAGGATTTGGATTTTGATTCAACAAAGAACACATTTTCCTGTTTTTGTTTTTTTGTTTTTCTGAAAATGCACTTCCATATTCATTAGTTTTACACTACTTTTAAATAAACCTATTATTCTACAGAGCATAAAAAAGAAGGGGACTTTCAGCAACTGTTCAGTTAGTGTTAGTTGCTGGTCCACCATTAAGTCTAAATTAAATGTTTTAACTAATTGTCTTTCATTTCCCTACAGAGCAGTGACCGCAGATGACATTGATTTTTTACTGGACTTCTCCTGGAAAGTTTGCATGTTAAAATTTTAAATGGCTCAAAGAAAAAAAGGCAAAAACAGGAATGAATAAATATATTTTACAAGCATCAACAAAAATACTGTGCGGGACCAGAAGAACTTTATATCAGATGAGCACAGCCAATTTAGCTTCCAAAGTGGCATTTACCCCCCCACCCCCACCCTTGAGTGTGCATGAAAACACGCACACACACACCTTCATCCCTGTTCCTCGTACAGTCCAGCCTGAGGCCTGGGAAGCCTCCAGAGACTCCACCAACTACTTCAAAGACATATCTCCCCCTGATGCGCGCGCGCTCACACACACTGCAATGAAAACAAGTAGTTATGGAATTAATTAGATGGTGGATCAAACATGGGGCAATGGATGCAACCCACTAGCACATTCCTCTAAATAAGGACATAGTTGTGTTCATTCATGCATACGCACACACACACACACACACATGCAGTGCAGGTGTATAATTACAGACATGCCTACAGAGGAACTTAATAAGCTACATAGGAGTTCATGTAATCTTTCAAACTTTTGGTGAAATTGTGAAATCCCCACTGACGCCTCAGTGTTGTTCCATGCCCTTAGGAGGGCTAAAACAGAAAGACAGCGAGATCTCCAAGGAGATTTGATTAATTTATTGAGAGGTAGTGTTGTGGAGAGAAGCAGAGGGAAACAGATAGGATATCGTTTCATGTGTATGTTTATGAAGAATTAGCAACATACAGTGCTTTATGGTCTGAAGCTCACTTTTTTGGCACACATAGCGTGTTCACACATCACTTCAGGAATCATTTGTTGTGTTACAGTAAAACAAAAGCATGCTGTGAAGCAATTTATTTGATCAAGGCATTTTAGTGGAAACTGTAGTAGCCTGATATGCCAAACTATGGCGTAAAAATGTATTAAAGGTCAAGTTCAAAGTTCAAAGAGTTTGTCACATACATTGAGTTACTATGTAAAACATGTAGTGAAATTGTAGGCTATTCAAGAGAAAAGATGGAGAAAGGCAAAGAAAAGAAAAAAAAAACCTAAATATATTTTAGGATAATGCTGTTGTCATCTGCCATTGCCATTAGTAGGCTACATTAGCCGATAGGCTACTGTAAATAGGATTCAGGGACCATGTATATTACAAACTCAGAGATCGTGGCTGTTTCCTTGAAGTCGGGACCCAGGAGTGACATCAAGTAGGGCTAGACCAACATCACATTTGAGATCACAGGACAGCAGCCGATCTGCAAGCAGGGTAATCCTCCTCCAAACTTGGCCGAACGCAGCGCTGCAGGTCGGCGATCGACCTCCACGTCCCACACTCACGACCAGCTCCAGTCTCTCCCTGTCTCTAACATTTTCAATCTTTGTTTGGATTGGCCACTTCCAGGCTCCGCAGATGAAGGCGGTAGGGCAGAGGAAAAGACGGAAAAAATACGGCAGGTCGGAATGCATCGTTTAAACAGATGCACTCCGCAAAAAAAAAAGTCAAAACCAAGCTCCTCCAAACTCACGGAGACTGACGAAAAACTTAACAAAAAGTAACAATAACTATTAAAGACATGGTAGGCTACAGCATAGTGTTAGAAATGAAAAAAAGACACGTAAAATAAACAGAAAGGGTGAAAAAAGTAGTGGAGCTAAGGTTAACGGCAGCCATCGTACAGCGCCATCACCATAGCAACCATATTATATGGCAATATGGCCTAAGACCAGGCTCATTTCAATAGAATGTAATCAGCACACTAATGTGAAAAGGCTACACCAAATTAGAAAGAACTGCTACCAGATTGTTTCTAGACATAGGTATAACAAAACTAAACTGTCCGCGGTGTATGTTTATAACTTGTATCTTCTTGTATTGAATCTTGTAAGTTTATAATGGAAAGTTATGGTATTGGGAGTCAACGGTTGATGAAGTTGTCTATGAAAACTGTTTAGAAAACCGTTTTTTTTTTTTTAACGCCACCCAAAGCACTATTTCCTGTTATACGGGTACCCTGTACAAATTTCCAGACATAATATGCATTTGCGTCATAAACATTACACATGGCCAATCAATTGTACAAAAAGAGCAACAATGAACAACTCTTGTGACCTATTGCACAAAAATGGTTGTAGAACTTTAGGTTCCCTTCTGTGGAGACTCTCCAAATCCGAGACCACAGGTTTTTGTCACAAGTGGGTGAATTTTTATATCATTATGTAGCACTTGGTTTCTTAAGACACACAAGTAACATTTATAGACATGCCATAGACACGCAGACTTGAAGCCCATCAATCAGTCCATTGCCTGATCAAAGGCACAGGAGATAATGTGAAACTGCAGTGTTTGTGTGTGAGGAGGAAGATACAATATCGCAATTAATACAACTAACATGGGTTTTTTTCATTAAAAAAAAAGTGTAATGTTGAGTGACAGCTCATGTCCCTTGTCACATTACCTGGATTAAACTCCAGGTGATGGCTCCAGAGCTCTGAGAGCCTCATTAAAGGCAGTGAAGGGGCAACAAGCTGGGTACCAAAAGGGGAGGGGGTGGGTAGATCAAAAGGAATATGGAGATTCCTCCCACAAGTGTGTGCCTGAGTATGTGAGGGAGTTCTGAAGGATACCAGGAAGGAAAGAGTAATGCCCAAAATGCATGACAAATTTTAGTCAACATTGCCATCTACTTGTGGCCCAGGATGCTGGACAGGGAAAATATATTAGAAAAGTAGTATTTGCCATACCATGTTTCAGGACTGTTTAACAGTCATGCTCAGATGCTGACCTTACAAGTTCACTTGGTTGATCTGGGTATTTACTTCCAGAAAGTATACCCAAATATTTTGCAGAAATCACTTGGGAGAGCACAAGGGTGTTATTTCAAGACACACATCATGACAAGCACAGCTAAGATCTTATTTGTATACCATTATAGCATGTATAATTTTGATGCAATTCGGCAATCATTTTGTTCAATTTACATTTTCAAAAAAAAAAAAAAGCTCCTAGTTCAACTCAAATGTTTAGTAGAAGTGTGTAGGCCAAATTTGAAATTGGCAAAGGTCAATTAGAACACATCGAGTCAGAACTTTTGTTTTTTTTGGGGGGGGGGCTACAAACCACACCTGTGAAGAAAATAAGTAAAATCAAGCAAAGCAAAATGGTTTACAATTTATTGTGCACACAAGCAGAATTAAATTAAGAACAGCAGGTAAGCCTCAAGTACAGTCATTAACTCTTGAGTCACCCACCCATACGAACACATTGTAATCTGGTCAAAAAGCACACAATTCTTCTAATTCTATCCCCAACTACTTCTCAATGGCTCAGACTTGTACAGATAAGACTCCATAGGCCTAAAAGTCTCCGAGTTTTCCAGCCACGGGCGCCCTCCTGTGGAATTAGTGTTTAAGTCAATGGTGGTCATGGGATGCCTAATCAAAGAATAAACGGCCTAATGGAACACCTTGTCTGAAACGACACAGCGAATTGTACTACATATTCAAGTGGGTTTCAATTCTTGTGGGTTTGAGTCCCACATTTTTGTAGAAGTCTGAGGCTGAAGTTGAAATGAAGAGAAAACCTTCCGCTACTGGCGTAAAATTTACAGGTAGGCCTACATGGATAGCCATCAAGAAACTGA
The DNA here is from genome assembly GCA_017657215.1 of Limnothrissa miodon. NCBI lineage: Eukaryota > Metazoa > Chordata > Actinopteri > Clupeiformes > Clupeidae > Limnothrissa > Limnothrissa miodon. Next base: position 11,137 of record JAGFZM010005334.1, on the reverse strand, counting down.
TAATACACTAGGACGATGCTCATATCATAGCATCAAGCTTTTAAAGGTCGAAGAAAAGAATGTGCAAAGACTTCTCATCGAGTCAACGCGGGAGGTAGCGCTTGTTAACGTTAGCGCTTCGCTTGTGACGTAGACTATAGTACAGGGGTATTTGAGAGTTTTCCCCGTAAAGTGATGCATGTTTGAGCACGATTTAGTACGTAGAACCACTGAGGAGGATCTACATTTTTTAACCATGCTCATATTAATCTACTCAGTTGTTCTACTCCAGTGAACGACACCGGTGCACAGAGGAAACCTCTTCGCGGCAGCCAAGCTGTCCACGGCATACATACCAGTGCGCGCTCACCAGATTCTGAGAGTGGATGGGTTTCTCTTGCTTTTTTCTGTGGAATCGGTATCGTCGTTAACGTCCCCGAACATTACTGAAAGCTAGAGTTTAAAACAGTAATGGTCAGTCAGGGACGTACACCAGTATAACCTAGGGTTAGGAATACCACCCACCATCAACCCACGAGCGAACTTGACTTTATATACTCTCGGTGACGTCATCAACTGGTTGTGTCTTTTCGTCCAATCATGTAAGATTTGCCGCGAAACTAAACCAAAGATGGTCGATAAGGGATCAAGATCCCATAGAGCTTGCCGGTGAGGTTCCGGAAGTGATTTCCCATTCATTTTTCCCATTGACATTTAGATTACAACCCACGATATCCGAATTTTTACCGAAGTTTTACATGTAGCCTACAACTGCTTGTTTGACACAACGCTTAAGCCTAACTTAATTTTCAACTAGACATCCTTACCATATCATTTCCATTTCCTTAAGATTTATAAATTTAATATGCTCATTTTCTTACCTTGCTGGATTACATTAGTTTTTCTCTGTATCTGGTAATATGATGGTAAATGGCAGTTGGGCTAATTAAAAACAGTAAATTCAGTTGTTGTGGTGCAATCTATAACAAATGGAAATTACAACAAATCTTGATAAATGCTTTATTGTACCCGTCATTATCAATTCTTTATTCAGGGGAGCTTGATAGAGGCATTTGTAGGGAACCGGTGGAAACCGCAATCGTGGACACCAAAGCGGTGGTTGCAGTCGGGTACAAAATACTGTACCATGCTTTCGGTAAAAAAAAAAACTGATCTAAAACTTGATTGATGCAAATCTGAAGATATATACAATATTCGTACAATATTACAACACTATTTACACAAACTACTGAGGAAATACACCAAAATTTAGCTATTCGATTGCAAGAGCAAGATCGCATGGCTGTCGTCTTCTCGAGGAGATTCAGAAAGAACGTTAGGCGTATCCCAAGTCTTTGGGATAGGATCGGACAGGGTAAGTACTGGCTTCTGGGATATGTAGTTTCTGAACTCGGGGGTAAAAAATATGTACACAATCTTGTATCTTTGCCTTTTATAGCCTTTTCTTTAGTTTTTTCACTCTGAACAGAAGGTTACACGGTCATCACCTACCCCGTAGCTGGATAAAATAAGTCGGGACTTTAAACGCTTTAATAGCGCGATTTTATGGAAAAGTCAATGGCAAAACGGGAGCCTTGGAACCACTTCCTGGTTGGAAGTTCTGGGATCACTGGCAAACTCTATTACGAGCCACTTTTTAAAACCTGCCATTTGTAACAGCGCCTCAACTTTAACTCGGTGTGTACCGAACTAAATGTACCGACTTATGGCAAGCCGTTTTAACATTTAAAAGCTGGATATGTAGGCCTATTGCAGATATCTGTAATTGAGTTTTGCCTAGTCAAAAAGAAAATTTCAGATATCCCCAACTACATTCTTCCTATCCTAACTGTAATTTTGGATATTCACAAAGAAATTCTTCCTAGGGCAAATTACATCACTTTTGCCATTCATTTGGGCTTCGTAATGGGCCTATCTACAATTCATTTTCAGATAGGCCTTTCCACAATGTGAATTACGGATATCCGCAATTGAATTATAGATATCTGAGAGACAATTTGATTTTGACTAGTCATAACTCCAGTTCAAGATATCTTCAATTCAAGATATATGTTCCTTTTGAGATATATTAAATTTTGACTTTAAAATCAACAACAAGCAAACAGACAACAAGCCAACAGTGACTACAAGCTAACAACAACCACAAGCAAACACTGAAGCTAAACACAGACTGCAGGGGTGGCCGACCCGCGGCTCTTTGAAAAATTGAAAAACATCACACCAAATCAGCAAAACATTCTAGATCTCTTGCAAAAGATAATACATCTTACTTAAACCTACAAACCTCTGTAACAATGGTATTTTGTATCAAACAGTTAACACTAACCATCAAATTTATAAGCACATAATGTGCCAACTACACACTGATGGTATAAATGAAAAACACATCTGGCTTTTGCTTTCTCTGTGCACAAGGTATGTCCATTTGCAGTCATACCTTTGTCATAATTTTGTCATACATAGTTCTGTAAACACACAGTGATTCACAAAAGAATGTTTATTTACACACATCAAAACAAACACAAGAAAACATACAATTTCACTGAAAGAGAGAGAAATGATTGATGGGAATATCATCATAGACCTTCCAGCGCCAGGCAGAGAAGAATTCTTCAATTGGATTGAAGAATGGAGAGTAAGGGGAGAGGTTGAGTACAGTGAAGAGTGGGTGATCTTTAAACCAGTTGTGGACCAAGGAAGCTCTATGGAACCTAACATTGTCCCATAAGATGACATACTTGATCTGGTCTGGTCTCTGAACATTATATGTAGTCAGTGTACAGTATAATGTAGTGACTTCTTATCCTTCCTCCTTCTTCTTCACCTCCTCACCCTCTCCCTTCATCACCTTCTTTTATCTGCCTCTAAATTCACCTTCTAGTCCTTGTACTCCTCTTCCACCTTCTGCTTCAAGTCCTCATACTCTTCCTCGCCCTCCTCTAATCCTCACTTTTCTCAGTCTTCCCCCCATTGTTCTTCACATTGAAAGCTTATTATAGTGCTCATGCTGATTGCAAAGTGAATTAATTATCTAAAACAGTTTCTGGCACAGTGTGGTTAACAGTTAGCAAAATAGTGTAAATAATAGCAATAAATGTGTATATTTCTACTAGGAGTGTGCTAACAATTTGGAAATTGTGTGTAAAGTAGTGAGTTGTGTTTACAGTTCCGCAAAAAGAGTGCTGTGGAGTAAATCGTATTTATACATTTGCAAATTGTGTGTTATAAAAGTGCAAACTGTGTGCAAAGCAGTGTTTGTGCTTTTAATTATGCAAACTCAGTGAGTAGTTTACCTACAACTATTAATAGTTTTAGAAATTGTGCTACAAGAATCATTGTTAGTGTTTAAGCATTCTGAAAAAACTGTAACAGTAGTATGCGTATTTTAATTTGTGATTAATCTCAAAACGATAGGCCTGTGTAGTTAATCGCGATTAAATGCAAAATTCCTGAAAAAAATCTTTAAAACCAATTTAGGCCTACAAATTTGAATGGAAAAGGTTTGCTCTAATTATTTCAGCAAGCTTTATCTGCAGCATTTATGGTTTTAAAAAGGCATATGGCAACAAACTACACGAGGAGCAAACAAGAAGTAGCCTGACACCTGACATTTCAGTCCAATGAAACAGGCTATATTTAAGTCACAAGGCGACTTAGTAAAGACAAAAAACCTGCGCATCCAATCTCATCGGCCATCAATCACGGGATGCACGTTACCTAAAGTAAACTAGTCCTGCGTTGCAAATGTAGGCAAAATAACTGACCATTTGCTGTATGTTGTATGCTAAACACCCGCAGAAATATGCGTTGTTATTCACCAAGATGGACAACAGTCTATTAACAGCGACAATTTTTAAAATCACGATTTAAGTGAGGTTGCGTTGCGTGCTCCCATGTAGGTAAATATTACTAAGACGAAGGAGAGAGGTGGGGCGCCACAGGAAAGTAATGCATCAAGCAATACATAATTATTATTATTAGCCTATAGATAAAGGCATATGAGATTGTTCTTTTAATTATAAGGAACATTAATACTAACTTGTTTTAAGAATAGTGGAATGTTTGCATTTTTTGTATGCCGCCCCCTGGATGGATAGCGCCCCTAGCATTTGCCTGTATTGCCTAATGGACGAGCCGGCCCTGATCACATAGCCATCAGTCATACATCAGCTATCAGTCATAGCTGGTACAGCAAATTATGCTTTAATATTTCCCACCAATAAATTCCCACCTTTGCAGCAAGCAGCAAAGTTTAACTAGTTAAACTAACAAAGGCATCATTATATACTGGGCAATGGGGCAAAATGATTAATGGGGCAAAATGATTAATCATTTTTGGCGGCCTTAAACTTTCCTGTCAGTTAAGTTTAAGACTCCTTTAACAAATTACTTCATTCATACTAACTTGTTTCTGGGTCAGTGGGCCTATAGGTCATGTCATTTAATTTCATTTTGACACATTTAATAATAAACTCATTCAGACATCATCTCATGCTAAAATTATGTTTATTATATTTGCTGAGGCAAAGCTCCAAGAAGAGTGTATATGGGTTTTTGTGTTGTGTGTGTATGACTGTATGTGTGTTTGTCTATGACCACAGTCTGTGTACTTCTTTATTCAATCTACTTAACATATAAAGTTACTCCTCCAAGAAACGCAACAGCCAAACAATACCACTGCTACATCATAACATCATTGGTTATTATTAAACACATTATAGAGGGATAGTAAACAAATGAAAGACTATTACTGAACAAATTATTGACTACTAATAAACACATTATAGAGAATTACAACCACATCCAGTCATTCCACAGAAACACATCTATGATACAGTAGATTAGGACCATGGATTACCTCACCTAATAGTATATTTGGGAGACCTACAAACACACAGACACCCTTTAAACACTCAGTCCTTCATTTTTTTAAGCATTTTTTGAAAATCAAATTCTTCACCATATTTTTCTGATAGAATTTCCTCTAGCTTAGCTACAGTGAGATCTTTAGCCTTTGCATCTCCTTGCCTATTCATCTCCAGCATGGTGGCCTGAGTAAAAAACTCTTTGCTATCTGCTCTTTTACAAATGACAGTTGTCCAGAAATGACTGGGGATATTCACTCTCTTTGTACCATCCCTAGTGATCCATTCTGTCCCTGGAATGGTGCCAGTCATGATATCGACATTGACATTCTGGTCGCATCTTTTCTGAATGATAGCCTGCAGTGGCTTTTCTACCTGATTGTACCAGTTCAAGTTGTCTTTGTTTGTCTGTGGTGCCGCGTTGGTGAGGGTGAAGGTGGAGTCTGCCTGGTCTTGATTGCAGGTGTGGCAGCGGGGGTACAAGTGGCCCTTATTGAATCCAGATTTATAATAGTCCGCATTTAGAGCCTGATATTTGCCCACAAGTACACCTGCCTTTGCTTCAGGGGTCATCTCCTTGCTTGCAGTTATATCATCTAGCTGCATTTCAGATAGGAGACAGAATCTTCAATCAGTCAAAACACAGTGCGTGTCAGTGTGTGTTTATGCCTGTGTGTGTGAGCGTGAGTGTGTGTGATACAGTTGCCAGCAGTTGTCACCTGCTCCAAAAAGGAGATCTGTAAGGTGGTTTGCAAGAAATGCACATCATTAATTGTCATTTATTAACTTAAAAACAAAAATAAAACAAAGTTTCGACTTCTCAATATTCACTGTTATTTTATGATCAAACAGATTAGGTTACGTTTCTGATAATAATTAACTCTACTTAATTAAAACATTATGGAGTTACTTTACTGATATAAGCCAATTAGTATCCAATTAGTGTTAAAGACTCTCTGTAGGAGACCCCTGTTGTGTGTTTGTCATGTAACTGATAGATTGCTGATTACTGACTGATAGATCTAAACTACTGGCAGACAACAAGAAAGCAAACCCACCTGAGGCTCAAGCATCCATTTGTCCTCCCTGACTGTTGGTTCATATCCCGCAAACTTATATAAGGCGAAGATAGGGATCTTTAGATCAGGGCTGTATAGGGTTTTGTACCTGAGTTGGTTCTTATATATTTGATCGATTAATATACTCTTGCCCAGAAAATTGATGACAGATTTGACAGAGAATCCCTCCACCAATAGAGCGAGAGAGAGCAGCAACAATGGACCAATCAACTTCATGATGGTGAAGATGAAGAGCAGGGTAAGATCAGGGGGAGAGTAGCTCAGAGTGCTGACTTAAATACACTTCAGGCACACATACACACACACACACATACACTCATATCTCAGGATAATTTTCATAGAGGCAGACCTATGTCTCTGTGTGAGTCTGTGAGTGTGTGTTTGAACTCATTGCTTTTGTTCGACAAATACTGTATCTACTCTGAAGTAGCGAGTCAGATAATGACCTGTGTCCATGTTTCCAGTTTCTTGTGCTTTGGTTGACACACACACACACACACACTCATTCACACATTAAGAAGGTCAGACCAGTGTGTGTAGGTGTGTTGAAGGACGGAATGGAAGACAAGATATATGTGCATGTGTGTGTGTGTATTATTATTTGTATTTATTAATATTATTTATTTTATTAATATTACTTATGTATTAACTAAAATGTTTAATTTCAAAGCTTAATCAGCTGCCACCTCTGGCGTAAGTGACTTAGGATAAGTTCTAAGCTGACTCATGCAGGTATACAGTATATGCACGCACACATAGAAACTGTGTGTGAAAATTACACCTGTGTGTGTGTGAGAGAGAGAGAGTGTGTCCGATTCAAAGGACACACATACACACACACACACACAGGTGACACAGGGAGAGTGTGAGTGTGTTATCACACACGCATGGAAATGGACATGAAAATGGGTCTCCCAGCTGAATAGGTGTGTGTGTGTGTGTGTGTCTGTTATCACCATTAGGCCATGGAAATGGGTCTCCCAGCAGAATAAGTGTGTGTGTGTGTGTGTGTGTGTGTCTGTTATCACTGTTAGGCCATAGAAATGGGATTCCCATCTGAGCATCAAGCATGAAGGAGCCTTTTACCAGCATGGCTCGCCTAGGCCTGTTTCTATGATTGTGTGTGTGTGTGTGTGTGTGTGTGTACAGGTCTTAATTGAGTTATGGTACAAATGACACAAACACACACACACACACACACTCTCTCTCTCTCTTTCACACACACACGTATACATTTGGAAGTGTGAGTGTGTGTGTGTGCTCTCCATTCAGCCTTATATGAGATTGCGCTTAAAGGCGATCTTAATTGTTGTTCCAGACATGTGTAATAGTAGAGGATGCAAGCCATACCCAAGCTGAGTGCTAAGGAGCTAAAGCATCATGTAGTAACTTGCTGCATTTGCTCTATGGCCCTCTATCGGCTATAATGCACCAAAAAAGTATTCCCAATCAGTTAGCGGATCTGTAATTCAAGTAAAAGCTAAAGTTGACTTCCTTCCGCTTCCAACCTGTAGAGGGTGCAATTTTAAAACTCCTTGGTGTTGTTTAAGGAAGGTACTTCTGAACAGTATGTTTGTTTGTTGAACAATATCCACATACAATAAATTGCAGTTTTGTACTTATAAAAGAATACAATGTGTGTATTCTTGTGTGTATACGAAGTAGACGGCATTATTATCAGAGACCAGCAGGTGGTAGTATTGTACAACACAGCACAGCAGAACTCTCAATCAATCAGTAATTTCAGTCTTTAAAAAACAACGTTTCATGATATGCCTGGTCTCAAATTAAATGTATTTTACGGGTATGACAATGACATAGCTTGGCTAAGTCAAGTAATGATATTAATTGTGTTCGGGAAAATGCAATGACCCGAACTACAACAACCAGTGCGATTGGTGTATCTGCTAACGTTAGTGCATTCTCTTCAGCTTGGTAGTTGGTGACTGGATCCTCCCGGTTGCAGCTCCAGCTAACAGACACACATCAATAATATAACGAGTAACGAACAACCGAAAGAGCACAATTCCCGGTCTATCAGGTAATATTTCCTTCTAGCCTATTTTTAGAATCCAATCTTTAAAGGAAATCAGTATTAACGCTATGCTTTAACGGGTTGCAGCACCTTGCTGGAGTCGGGTCTGTCACAAAGCTAACTTTGCAGTGCTAATATGCTCGACTGTACTGTGGGACATCAGTTGAGGATGCGAAGCGTGGCTAATCTAATGTAGCGTTATAACATCTTCTGCGCATACACTTCGCTAGCGACCTAGATGTAAACTTCATGTAATAATAATTACTGGCTAACTTAAAAAAAATGGTTTCTCTTCTTTGTATCAGTTCTGACGTATTGAGCTGAACGTGTGAAGCAATGTCGTTATAATGTTAGCTCCTAACACATCTTTAGTGGGTTGTTAGCGTTGTGTTTCTCAGATTGTCACTGAAACGTTTGTGAAGAGTTATGTTATCGTTGCTGTACTTGGACTTTGCGTACTAAAGAACTTAAGTTTTTGATGGCAACTAACGTTAACTATCTCAGCTGACCGCACGTATTGTAATTTTAAGAATGAACATTTTAAAATGTACGGAACAGAAATGCATCTACTTAACGGTATCGTTATAACGTTAGCCATCATGCTAGCACATTTTCCTCAGTTTTTTTGGGGTGGGATAACATGTATAGTTGCCCAACATTAAACCCCCGTTTGCTGAACTAATTGTTTTTAAACTGACACTAGACATACGAAACGTCCTCCAAGGTCCGTTGGTTTCAAAGACGTTAGCTTGTTTAAAGTTAATGCGACTTGTAGGGTGATTGCAAACAAAACTTTCAGGCTTATCTCTGGGTTACTTATAGGGCCACATTATTAACTGGTAAGTTATTATAAGTGATAGTGGCACTTTTTTTATATAGTTTGGGTACGAGGGACATAAAAGACCAAGCATTGGCCTAGATTCTTTCCATGTTGTGTTGCTGCCACGAAATAACTTTAGTGACCCGAAGTCTGTAAAAGACTGGAGGAGAAACGAACGTGAAAGGGCGATGAAATGTCTCCGTGGCACTTTATCCCTTGCTGACTATGCAAAGTACATACAGGCAAGTTATTGATGAACGTTCTCCAAAATATAGCCTACGTGGGTAAGGCCAAAAAAGGCTAAGGCATTAGTTGTTTGATCCGCAGAGCAGATAATTAGCTCAAGCTAGGTTCAAGTTCTAGAGTGTGAAGTCTACTTTTTGTTAGATATTTTATGCGATGTTACAACTTAAAGTATTAAAATGATGTAACATCCACCTGGAACAGGATGGGCGCAGACAGTCGCAGTAGGCCTACCAAGCCCAAGCAGGTCCCACTAAATTATTTATAGCTCCCATCGTCTCATATGAGCTTCACAAAGTGACAGAATTCTCGTGTCTCAGCTTTAAAGGGATGAGCTGCATCTTTGATCTGTTGAGCTGTCTGGTTTGGTTTGCTGCAAAGTGTCATAAAAACGGCAAAACCTCCCTTCAATGTTTCTTTATTATTGGTGTGAAACGCCATACTCCAACATCATATACAGTTGTGTGTAATTCGGATTGTAATTTTTTAGTCTGTTCTAAGATTTAGAAAATTACTCTGAATGAGTGTGTTCCACCAAGTTGTAAACTCTTTTCCTCTGTTCCTGTGTGTGTTAGTCAGATTCTGAAAATGCTAAGTCTGGAACTGTGCTAGGCCTGGCTGCCGTGAGAGAGGCAGCATCTATACTGGACCTCTCTGGCCCAGCTAGGGGGTGGTGGGAGTCGTACGGGACTGTTTCAAGATGGAAGAGGCCCACTCACTGCTCCTCAATGAGGAGGCCTGCAGTCAGCTAGGGGAGCACCAACGGGCAGAGTTTGTGTACGAGTGGCTGTGCTACCTCAAGAAGCTGCTTCCCACCACAGACCGGGTAATTAACACACACACACACACACACACACACACACACACACACACAGGCTTGTTTGACCGGTTGTCTCAATGCAGATGGACTGCTTGTCATAGTTTTCCGAAATAGGCAACTGGACTTCCTTTGGCTTAAAGCCTGAAGATGTTTCGCCTTCTACTCAGAAAGCACATCAGCTCTAAACTGTGATGGAAACATCAGACGTTAAGATCTCCTGGTCTGTGAGTGTAATGTCAACTGTAGGCCACACCTCTCAAGATGGGCTGCTTGTGAGCGGCTGGGAAGGCACCCGACAAACAAACATTTGTCTTGTGTACGGTCAGCCAGCAGTGCATCTTGCTGTCAAGCATCAGGATGTCTGCCACTCACTCATTCACTCACTTACACTAATTATATTGTTTGTGTGTGTGTTTGTGTGTGTGTGTTCGCAGGCGGATGTCAAACAGAAGCAGAAGCGTCTGGTGGAGCAGCTGCTGGCTGTTCTCACAGCCTCCCCCGGACCCCCCACCCGCCGCCTGTTGGCCCAGTGCCTGGCACTGGTGTACCGCTGTGGGGACTCGCTCAGCGTCTCGCTGGCCCTGGACCGCTGCAGCGACATCATCCGCAGCAAGGACGACTCGCCCAGCGCACTGCCCACACGCCTGTGAGTGACGCAGCTGAGGCTGCGGGGCACAGACAAGTCACTCTCTGCCATCTCAGAGCCATCTTTTTAGTCAAGTGCCATTGTTCACTAGTTCAGGGTTTTATATACATATATTGTTTCTGTTAGATGTTCTCTTATACGGACCCTTTAGCAATGTACTCCAGACCCCAGTTTGAGAAGCAGTGTACTGGATTATTCATTTATCTCAGTGGAGAGAGAGCAAAAAAAAAACTTTTTGAATGCATTACCTCAGAATGCCCTGTGACATTTCCCCATGACGAAGAATAAAATTGAGTCTGCGTGATGTGGCTCTGCTTGTTACTGCAGTGTGCCTTTCATCCATGATGCCACTGCATGTTGGAGGAGGGGACTTGGATGAATGTGTCAGTCATATATTTATGAGAATGGTATAGGGGAGAGGTGTCGCTGTAGGGAATATATGGCCAGTGTAGATCACCTTGGAGCATGCTGTTGTTGAGCTCAGGCTGAAAGGTAAAGGACGCACAGGCTGGAGGAGCTCTTAAATCACCCTTACAGGGCTGAGTAGTTCTGGCCTCATGCCACCAGTTGGGCTGACATGAATACTAATGCAGTGACATGTGGCATTTTTGTGCCATTGAGTGGGACTA
>JAGFZM010005333.1:0-29098 GCA_017657215.1 Limnothrissa miodon | reverse complement strand
CTGAAGAAGATTGTTTAAACTAAAAAGAGATCTAGGATATTACCGACTGTGTTGTGAGTATGAGATAGTCAGAATGAGATAATGCATATTTACTACGGCCTTGTACCTTGTCCAAGTGACCATCTGAGCCACAGACTAATTCTAGCAATAAATCATATGAATTCCACGTCATGATAACAATTTGCCCGTGTTTGACTGCACATGGGCACGTGGCCTTGAAAACTAACAGCAATTTCCTAATGTCTTTGGTAGATCTTTGCAGACAATACCGTAAAATCATGTAAATATAATATGAATGACTGGTCCTAACCTGCGATTTTGTGATCGCAAATCTAACCTTGCAGAGAACTGAGCAACATATCCTGGACCACCACCACCACCACCACCAGCGCACTAACCATTAAATCCCTTCACATGCACGCTGGCTGTGCCATGCATTAATCCACCCCATTCCGAGCACAGCGTTGCCCGGGACACAGAACCAGACACACACACACACACACACACACACACACACACACACACACACACACACACACAGACACACACACAGGCAATTGGAACAGAGAACAGAACAGTCTTGCATACCTGAGTCACAAGGTCGTTTCGTGGGAGTGGACAGAGTGGCGTGGCCTGCGTCTGTGCTTGAGGCTTCTGCAACACAGACAAATAAAGGGCTTTTCATACAGACACACACACACACACACACACGTTTTCAGTATATACACTTTTGGATCCTGTGCCGGAAATTCGGATCTCACACACAGCAGGCAATCAACACACATGTAATCAGAATCTCAAGTGAATGACCGATGGCGGGTCATTAGGTTTGCCATATGGCTCGAGATGAACAACAAAAAACTACCCACTCACTGATAATGACCATCCCACTTCCCTCGCACTCCATTAGGACAACAGGCATGGGCGTAGGTTTGCATAGGGACCATAGGGACAAGTCACAACCAATATTTTGGAACGACAAAATAGTCCCTACCAATATTTCGCATTTTATTTTATATATAAATATGAATTTATTAACATATTTATTTGCGGACACAATAGAATAAGTTGCAGACGGTAGGTTTTGTTCCTTTGACGCGCTAGCAATCCATTTTCCAGAGCTTCAGCATCGAACTTATCCATACTGTGATTTGATTGGCTCAAATGCGCCTGCAGGTTCACGTTCCACTCACAATGACAAAGCCTGCATTAATCGTTAAAAGTTGTCTACAAGACTAGAGCGCAGGCTCGTTTTGTGCTGATAACGTTATCTGTGATAACCTATATGTCCTCAGAAAAGTGTTAAACTTATCCTGGTTATTCAAACTCACTTTGTTCTGCTTTCTAAAGATATAGCCTAGAGAATGCCACCAAAAAAGAAAAAAGATATACGGACCTATTTCAACACAGAGAGAGTAAGTAGTGCATAGAATTGGTTTAGCAAGTGTTATCACCCGTCTTCCTACTGTGATAAATCGTTGTGTGGAGTTGGATGATGATAGCAATCAGGTTGATGACAGGGGGGTCATATTCATGTAGTTAAAGCAAAATGCTAACCATATGCCGTAATGCATTTTGTAGGCTAATTATGTAGCAAGTAGAAAAGCACAGGCAGGTGCGTTTTGCTATATTCTCAGAAAAGTGTTAACCTTATTACATTGGTACTGAAAATCATTTTGGCCGATTTTCTTCCTCGTTGTTGTTGTTAGCCTACAGTGCCACGCAAATAATTAAAAAAATCTACTGTTTTAGCACCCAGAGAGTAGGTGTACAGCCCTTCCTACTGTGAGGTGTTGCAGCTTACATGCCAACCCTGAGAGATGATGATGTTCAATCAGGTAGGTGACGAATTATGTTAACCATAAATTTGTAGGCTTAGGCTAATTGGTGTTATTAGTGTAGTCTATAGTCTGCAGTTAATAGTAGCCTAGTCTGTAGACTATTATTAAAAGTTAAAGCTTAATGACTGTCAAGCGGAGTCAAATTCAAGTTTAGTCTTTTACTGTAGGTACTTTAGTCAATTACTGTAGGTAATAGCTAATATTTAGGTAGGCAATGTATTGTATTATTGTTTGAAAATAGATTTCAGAATACAGATACAACATAATACAGATGCATATGAATAATTTATCTGTGAGGAAGGGTTTTTTTTTTTGGGGGGGGGGGGGGTATTGTCCCTACCAAAGCTGAGACCAAACCTACGCCCTTGGAGCATAGACTATATATAATATAATAGTCTATGGTGCTGAGGATATATATATATATATGCCCTTGACAATAGGAGAGGGAAAATAGATTGATATGAGTCAGAAACCCCAAAGAGTCACTTCAGCTAGGTCTCTGGTAGACTCCTGGTTCCCCTCCACAAGCACAGAATTATCATACCGCAGGACTCACTCTCCCACGTGTCCATGCTGAGGTGCAGCCAGCAAACCTAGCAGGCTGTTCGACGCTGTTCACTGCTTTCTCTGCTCTAATGGGGAGGGATGCGGAAGCTGTACAAGAAACAGGACTCTTTTTCTTTAATAAGCTTAATCTAAAGCTTCTCACCGCTGTCAAACAGAGTAGGAGGGCTGGAACAACTTATAAAAAGATTGCCATCCCCAAATACCCTTTTTTGGGGGTATTTGCAGTGGTGTCTAAAGCTAAGGCCTCCATCTCCATGACAACCAGACAATGGTCTGAGGAGGGTAAATCTAGAAAATCTAATCTCTGTGATATACAGTATCGACACAGCAACAATAATATAGACTGATGTGTCCGAGCGCTTTCATTAGGTGTTACTAGCTACTCTCACAAAACACATTCTTCTGTTTACAGAAAAAAGTAAAGGCACCCTTTAAAACTTTTAAATGTTTTTAACTTTTGAATATTTTTCAATTCTTGGTGATACTGCAATATCAAAACCAAACCAAACCATAAATGGTGATCTCAAAACGAAACAGCATGAAAATGCTAAAGTTCTATAACTTAGCAGAATTAACCCTTATCTCACACCCTTCTCATATAGCTTCAATAGTTTACCCTCCTGATTTATATTCAGAAACGACAAACTTAAAGACATTTCTGAAAGGTTAATAATAAAAGAATTAAAAAAAAAAAAGAATGACTGGAAAGGCACAAATGTTTGTACCATAACAGCTATGAAATTACTCCTCAATCTGACTAAATTCTCACCTTAAATTTTAAGCCTTCTAATTTAATTTAATAGTGGGTGTTAAAATAACTATTAATGTTGTGTTACGTATGCGTGCTGGCAAGATTGGAAACGTGTCCATTTAGCTACGTGTCCAACTACCCATGGATCTTTACAGTATTTTAAAACTACACTACAAATCATTGCCTCTATGATTAATGAGCAAATCAATGCAATTCGTCGATGCCACCAAACCTTTCAAGTGAAATGGGTTGAACTTTTTTGGTCATTAATATTTCATCCCGTACCTAACAATGCAAACTTGCACCCCTTTTAGAGTGGATGCATAATCAGGTAACCGTGTATATACTACAATATATGTGTGTTTAGGCATCAAATGTACTTAAATAACGTAATAAATAAATTCGGTCCCAGGAAAGGGGGGGGGGGGGTCTGGAACGCTTTGACCAGTGATTACCTTCCTGTGCAGGGAGGGGTGGGGCTCCTGAGTCTTCTTGTGAGGGCGCCTCGGAGCTGACCGGTGTCAACAACAGGGATTGGCTACTGTTGCTGTTCGTCTCGCTACAGAAGACTGCTGATTGGTTATTGCTAGGGCTAGGCTCGGGCTCTGGAGGGCAGTCTTCGTCTGGCTGCTTCTTCTGGATGTCTGGAGAGGGACAGAGTGTCCCAAAGAAACCCAAAAAGAGAGAGAGAGAGAGAGGGAGGGAGGGAGGTAGAGAGAAAAACAGGAAGGATTAAAGAAACAAAAAGAGAGAAAGAAAAAGATAGATAAAGTGAGAGAAAAGAGAGAGAGAGAGACTAAACAGTGACAGGGAAAATGTGATGCAAGCTAGAAGGTGCAAGGCTGCCTTCCCAAATCCCGTTTGTTTACATATTAGTCACCGTTCAGAGAGACTCGGCAGCCTTCACACTGACATAAATAAGCTACCTCCTGAGCAAACATTAAAAGGCACACAAACACCCACACGTTTGCAGAAAATTATCCTGCAACGGCTGAGGAAATCTGGCATGCTGTGGTCAAATGCGAGGATTTCAAAGTTAACTTGCCAGGCCTGTTAAATAACTTAATATGCCATTATAGGAGATTAAAGCATTCAAATTAACCCAAATCTGCAACTGCTAAAGCTCTTTAAAGTCTAAATGCTAGTTTTTTTCAGCAATCATCAACAAAGCAATAACTTTGACCACTTTTAAGATGAAATGAAGTTAGTCAAAGGGCCATATCAGAGGAGCTTTTATTTCCGAAAAAGACCACCACATTGTACTACAGTGCCCTTTGAAATTTGGACAAATTACTTCCATTCACCCACACAAGCTGGGTGAAAAGCTCCTAAATACGGCGATTACCCCAATACAGACTTCCCTTCTTCATCCCAGGAAAATATATAAAGGTGGTCTGAATGCTTTCTAAGGTTATATATGAAGACAAATTCACCAGCTGCCACCTGAGCTTCAAGTGGCCCAAGCTGCAGTCCAAACTGTTCCGAGTGCTGCTTACCTGCAAAGCATTTTGAGCAGAGGTTCATTGTTTTGCTGGATCTGTGGAAAGAAAGCAAATTGCATGCTGAAGCATCTTAATAAACAAAAGGCACACTTCAGTCTTTTTTTTTCTATAATCATGTATTTTTGTGTTCATTCTTAAACGCAAACATTTGTCTAGTCCAGTGTATGCCAAGGACAGGATGCTTGCTGCCCCGGCTCAGCACAGTCTAGGAAAAGTCCCATGGAGCAGCCGGAGATCTAGGGTTCTTGCTCTACACTGATGCTGCAGATCACGGATAAGGCTTGGTGTGCTTTGCCGCTTTGGGAGGAATAAAACCATAGTGTCAATTCAGTTTCTCAGATCTGTGAGAATCAGCGGCACCACCTAAAAAAGCAGTGGGACTGTCAAGAGTTGTTTTGTTGCAAAGGGTAATACTACCAGAAGCCCTTCCCCAACCATCACTGACCAGAATCCAGTGCAAGCCATCATTCTCTGTACAATCTTCCACCCACCACCTCCTCCAAAGCAAACTCGGCTCGGAGAGAAGCTGTGGAGGTCAGTGGGTGGGGTGAGGAAGGGTAGGTGCTAATGTCAATTTCTCCTGGACAACAACCACACAGACATACCCCCCCCAGCCCCCACTCCCCTAACCCCCACCCCCTCAACCCCAGGAGAGACAGGTAATCTGCCGCCACGGCAACAACAATCATCCCTCATCAAAATCAGCCGTAATCATAATCACTGCACCAATCATCACCGAGGCGGATGGAGGCTCCAGTGAGCCCGGGGGTGTTAGAACACACAGGGGTGGCAAGAGGTGGGGTGGGTCTCATGCATAATTAGGAGGAGCTGGAGGAGTGGGTCCTGGCATGGGGACTGGGCCTGGCGCTTTACCAGAGCGGTGGGACCCTATAGGCGTGGAGGAGGGGAGGTGTGTGTGTGTGTGTGTGTGTGTGTGTGTGTGTTTGGGAGGGGGGTGTTGCATTAATAAGAGCCTGATTGGGAAATCTGTCAGTCCAGAGCTGTCAACACAGGAGACAGGAGCTCAGTGGAGGGCATAAACAGGAACACGGGTGAGGATGGGTGCACGTCAGTTACACGGTCAAAGCTGTACACAGTGCACTCAAAGTAAAGTTTGCCTAAGGGACTCACAATAAACTGATATCACAATATGCCTCCGATTTCAAAAAAGTCTTACCACAAATATATTAACTTCATTTCATTTGGTTTAGTAACAAAACGATGTCTGTCCATTTTCTTTAGGTTAGTAAGTATAACAGGTCAGACAGTATCTGCTTGGTCTGCATAGGAGCCATGGTGTGCAAACACAAAAATAAAGAAAGAAATCACAAAAGCTGTCTCACACACTGTCTGCCTGGACAGGAAACCTATCCAAGCCATGTGGTGTTGCCAGATCGTGATCAAATGCCCCAAATCCTCCCATCAGCAGCTGCTGAACAGGTGTGACTGGCGAGAGCTCAGCCCGTCACAGATGTATGCTACCTTTCTCATGCATATTTCTTTCCGTCAAGCATGAATCATATAGGGCCTATTTGTCCTCTGGGTATTAGTGAATTTGAATGATTTTGCACAAGAGAAGAACAGGACGATGGTCAGTTACATGGATATAATTTGGCCTCAGTCTACATTATGAAATGATCTATGTTATCTAAACAGGCTGCCGGAAATATCCATCAGAAAGGTCTCAATAGGGCCCTAATATCAATGATGGGCCAAGTGCAAAGTGACTAAGAAAATTTGTCTTGTATGAACTTTAGCTATAATGAACTTGCTTATAATAGTCATAAATAAGCCAAATATAAGATTGGATGGCTAAATATAAACACTAGATTTGTGACATTAAATAGGCCAGTTAGCTTGTTCATTGCAGACTTTGCACTTTATTCACCTTCAGCCGAGGTGTGATGTCTTTTATGGGAACAATGAGTTGCTCAGAACTCAGAAATGCTTGAGTTTCAGTCTTCAGTCACTGCTGTGATGGCTGATGGATGCTGTGACTCATCAGATAAGCGTTAACAACTACTGCTGTCACTAATACAAGGCTAACATAGAGAGAGAAAGAAAGACAGAGAGAGAGACAGAGTGAGAGAGAGAGAGAGAGAGAGAGAGACAGAGAGAGAACTTTTAACAGAGTAGTGAAGTGAAGCAAGGACTTTGGGCGATTGCATGTTATGTACACAAACCGTTTTTAGTGTTCAGATTTTAGTCTAGATTAATTTTCAACATTTACCATGGGCTAGGCTAGCGTAGCTGAAGCTGGACCACATTTCTAACCTGAATTCAACCTATTTGGTGCATGAGGCACAGAGAGTCTAGCCAGAAAGACAAAGGGAAGAAAACAAATAGAAGTGTCTCTCTCTCTTTCTCACTCGTGTCCATCTCTCCCTCCCCTCTCTTTCTTCTCCTGTCTGTCTACGCTCCCTTTCTCCTCCACATCACTCCAATCCAATCAAGGCAGACGCTCTCAAGGGGGGATAACAAGGCCGGTAGGATTAATTTGACATCTCCTGCTAAATGTCATCCGCAATTAAGGCTTATGAGCTGCGGCTGGAGCTCCAATCAAGACTGCACCACGCACACCTCAGCTCACCTTCTTGAGGGAAATCAGGAGGGGAGACGCAGAGAAAGCACAGGAGTCTGCTGAGCACCACGAACTCACCACACACACACACACACTGGGAGGGAGAGGAACTCAACCGCCAACAGAGTTCTACTGCCACTTCTCTCTGGAGGCCACAGACGCTGTTCAGCAGCCAGCAGAGTTTCAATGCCTCAGTAACACACAGCTGTAGGAGTTTCTTTACCAACAACAGCAACACCACACGCTTCAAGCATGCAAAGCACTGCAGGAATGCTTTTGTTGTCCGACAGGTGCAGAGGGTCTAAGACATTCAAGACAGTGTAAGGTGGAGTTAGCCTATCTGCCATTAAAAATTGCATTGGTAGGTTGTTGGAAAAATGGCAATTTTTAAATATTGACACAATCTGCTCCGGACACTGTGACGTCTGCCCCGGCATCCATCCAGGCCTTATGAACGGCTGCATGCCATGAAAAACGTTCAGCATAAAGAGCCCTTTCTGTATCAATGCAAACCATCACCTTACAGATCACCAACATATGTCGAATACCTACGCATTTATGCAAATGCCCCGAGACAGGCTATCATCTGTAGAGTGTCTGCCTATTATTGGCCCACGCACTTTGTTTTGACCAGGCTTTGACTTTGTGAGCCCCCTGTGGGCAAAGATGGCGACATGCTTGTGCATAGTTCAGCCTTTATTATCAGCAACATTATCAGCCTTTATTATCAGCTAAACGTAATAAATGCAAAGTCTAACCATTTTTTGAAAACACAAACACCGGCATTGGGTTTACTAGAGCCGCTTCAACCAGTGTCTGGTGGAGTGGGATGGGACTTATACACTATGGAAAAGTATGAAAGGCAAACAGGCTTTTTCAAGACTGCGTGACCAGGTAGTGACCATAAGTAACAGAAGCATTATAGAATCCTTCTGCTGAATTCAAAACAACATCTGAAAAAAAAATTTTTTTTACAAAGCCTACACAGTGTACTAGTATGTTGTTAAAAATAATCCAAAACAAAGTGAGCCAACCAATCGCTACCTCTCTCTGTGGGGTCTGAGTCGTTCCGATGGATAGTTAGAAGACTGAGAAAAAATCTGTCAGCTCACAAAGAGCATGTTGGACAAGGTCTGCAAAGTTAATGAGGGGCTTTGCATGTCTGCATGCTGATAATAAGGAGTTGCACGACTATAATTTGACCTTTCTATGAGTTTATGCTTATATATATGCATATATGGGAGCACATGTGCAGATCTAGGGGTGGCATTCAAATTGATACTCAATCAATCTAGCAGTATCGGCAATGGCATTGAATTTGAAAAAATACTATCAATTCACAGCTCTATGCAAGGCCTATAGGTTATTGGAATCTTTCTAGATAAAAACATGTTGCTGGTCCGTTAAGCTTTTTAATGGTTTGCTGCCAAATCGGGTAGTGTAGATTCACAAAATTATACTACTGCCATCATAAATAGTTCAAACTATTACTGTTATTGACATGAAACCAATCATGCCAAATTATTTTAGGTCAAACCTAATTAGTCTTGTCAAGAAATATTCATAACTGCTCATCTTGTTTCAATCCATCATTGGACCCCTAACCAGTTCCTGAAAGTGGCACAAGTACCATGTGAAAGCAAAATATTTCCATAATGTTGCTAAAAATTTTGAAAATCACTACCAAATTGGCCTGGTCTGAAAGGACATGCTTTTACCTTATATTTGTGTATGTGTATCTGTGTGTGTGTGTGTGTGTGTGTTACAGGCATGACAACATTCAACATTCAGACTTTTCACTTGTTCTCTCATAGTTATTCCAATCTGACATCCCTAATCCTAAAATTTTACTGTCAGATATGACTGACACAACACAAATTAACTGTAAAACCTTAGATTTAGATCATCTAACCTAACCAAACCTTAAACTAAAACTGTCCGAACTGCAACGCGTTACTTTTTTCCTGAACATTCACTTCTGATCACGTGTCGGTGTCCCCCTTTAAATGGTTGGCAATCCTCCTAAACACGGATTGACCATGTACTTAAACGACAGCGCCACGACTAAGTGCTGCCACCAAAACTGTCACCAAGGTTCATGAAAATCATATAATAATCATTTGGATTGGATGTCTTTAGGGACTGAAGTGCGATACTTAATACCAGCAAAACATCACCGAACTATCGTTAGCACAGATCGTAAAATGGTAGCTTGCTGACTAGCACTCAGATGTTAGTACCTGGTTATTAGATTAAGCAAGGCTTGGGCTGCCAACCCAACAGGTTAAATTAGAGTGGGTGACAGCTGATCAAATAGAATGAACAAGTCGCTAAATCGCTTTAAATAGCCGGAGAGCAGCAGCAAACATTGTTAACATTACAAGTTAGCTTACTGACGTTAGCTTACACTTTACATGCCACTAAACGTTTATTTTAACACACGACATGTACGGACATGACAATATTTTTGGGTTGGATTGAATGGCAAACATGCTTGCTAGTAGGCGAGAATGGCAGCTTCAGAAATTCTTTATTTGGTTACATTCCCCACCCCCTCCTCTGGCCTACACAAAACAATGGAATACTGACAACGACAAACTGACAGTGGCCTCAGGCAGATGAGCTAACGCTAGCTGGTGGTAGCATTGGTTAGCTGCTAGTTAGCTAGCCATTTCCCCTTGTCATTTAGACATTGAAGCTTACGTTAGCTTCCTGCTAAACAATTAAACCATATCGTTGAGACAAACTGTTAAATATTCTTACCCCCAAAATCCACAAGGACATCGCGGTGGTATGGTGGGTGGCTTGCTCCTTTCACTGCCTGTGTCTCCCATAACGTTGGTTAGCTGTCAGAAAATCACACTTATTATGAGAGACCGAGGATGGGTTCACGGCCTGATTGTTATGAAGGGGATTCCTCGTCCTAGTATTACCAAAATTCCCCTAAAAGTTGCCCTTAGCTATTATAGAAAGCAGTTGTATATTTGTCGATAATAAAGGCTGTCGTCTGTATCTATAAATTGTAAACTCTACTATTTCAAAATTAAAAACGGCCGCGGACAGTCCGATGGACCGCACCGGGGGGTCGAGGCCGATCAGCTGTAGTATGGACGGTACCAACGTTGCTAAAAGGAGGTTAAGCTGTTATGACTAGGATCTTTCCATGCATTTTTAAACATGTCAAATACACTGATACCACACAGCTGCTTACATTTTAAAACGTTTCGTTCAGAATAATCAAAAACGTGTGACTAACGGTGGGCAGGACCTCTATCGTCATATTTCTTTACTCCTAGATTGAGATGGTACAACCTATTTTGAATGGCTTGTTTGTACCCGAGATTTAGGGTTGGTTCGTTCGTATGGATCCTCGCCCGTGCAGTGTTTACTGATTCAATCAAGGGAGATCACAACGTTGAAAAGGCCCTGTTACAGTTTCAATGTTACAGATGATTCTATCATGTTATATCTGAGTCGCGATGCTTAATCTTAAATATACAGCTGTCGAGAAACGTTTCCAATAAGCTCCTCCTAGAGGCTTACAAACAAGCGAAAGTGGCATTCAATTGAGTGGTCTTTTCATAACAATCAAGATAACAAGATAATGGGGTGGATGGCCTAAATGTGACCATGTAATAAGCTTTGTTTGCTGCAAGGATTGAACTATTGCATCCATTATGCTATGGGTAACTGCCAAGATCTGTCGCTGGGCCTGTACGACTGAAACCATTTTTTGTAAACAGAAAGGACATCGGAATTGGAGTAGGCCTAAACAATTTGCGAAAGTCATAAGACATGAAATCATCATCTAAATCAACATCTAGAAAGTAAGAATGCAACAACACTTATAAAGCACTCACACATGTACTCAATTTAAACTGGTATTGTATGACAACATAGGTTTCTCAGCAATGTGCTTAAAGGGATAGTTCGGTTTTTAACATATTAAGCTCCTTTCACAGGTTGTCTAAAATGCAATAAAATGGTTGACATCGAAATTTTGACAATTGCTTCTGTCTCGGCTATTTGGGAAATGTAGAATCGCCTCTGCCTACCTTCAAAATGGCTAGCAATGGGCATGTGTTGTTTCTATCCTTAAAACACTGGATTTAAAAAAGTGCTACTCACCAAGTGGTTAGTGGTGCTCAATGATGTTCCAAAACATGTATCGTAGCGAAATAAAGCTTCCGTCATGTTTTATTTGCCACTTTGTTCATATGAAGGAGCAGATAGATCCCTATGGGACTTACAAAATGGCAAATAAAACATGACAGAAACTGTATTTTGCTACAATACTTGGGTTGGAACATCAGCAAGCGCCACTAATCACTCCATGAGTAGCACTTTTTTAAAACCAATGTTTTAAAGATAGAAACAACACATGCCCATTGCCAGCCATTTTAAAGTCAGGCAGAGGCGATTCTATATTTCCCAAATACCCGAGACAGGAGCAATCATCAAGATTTTGGTGTCAACCACTTTATTTCATTTCAAACAACCTGTGAAAGGGGCTCAATGTGTTAAAAACCGAACTATCCCTTTAAGGCACAGTACA
This sequence comes from Limnothrissa miodon, assembly GCA_017657215.1. Taxonomy (NCBI): domain Eukaryota; kingdom Metazoa; phylum Chordata; class Actinopteri; order Clupeiformes; family Clupeidae; genus Limnothrissa; species Limnothrissa miodon. The sequence continues at coordinate 17,301 of JAGFZM010005333.1, read as the reverse complement.
CTGCCCCCACCCCTATACATAAGAGGACACAACCCCTGACTGTTGGGTTGGTCCCTAGAGTCGTGGATCTGCCCAAGGCTTCTTCATTTTAGTTTTTCTGTGCCCCTGTTGCTCCTTTTTGATGTGTGTGGGAATATTGATAATTGTCTCCCCTCATTCCTGCAGTATTCATGACTCCTCGACCCTTGTATAGGATTGTCGGAAAAAGAATGTCTAAAATTATGCTTTAGAGGAAGCCGTGAATGCATGTTTTTGGTGATCCACAAATACCATCTCACATTTAAACTGTTATTTTTATTGACAGATACACATCTATATAAAAAGGCCAAAATACAAGTTACATGAAATTTGCATCTGGATGTGAAAATATGTACACATTTGTTGGTCATGCTCTGTGCTTTTTCAATTTTTTTATTAAACATTTGTAACCCTGTGGCCTTGTGGAGGACTTTGTAGGATAATGCCGAAGAAACGGTCTCTTCACCTGAACATCTTCAAAACCATAAGAAATAGTGGGGGATTTCAAGTTGTTCAAACTTGTCTGTATTGAAGGGGTGGATATGGAGATGGTCAGTAGACAAAATCTTTTCAAGAAACTTGACTTATCTACTAACACTAACACACTCTAGGAAGAGGCAGAGCAGGGTTTATTTCCTTCGGAGGCTGCGGTTCTCGTGTTCTTTCAGTCCGTCATGGCCAGTGTCTTCCTTCTAGGTTGTGGTGTGCAGAGCAGGGCATACAGTAGGAAGAGGGATGCTGGATGACTGAACTGACTGGAAAGGAAAGCTGTCCAGTCATCTAGTCCTGACTTTAGTAGCAGATAATGGTGCATTTCCACTGACCCGGCTCTACTCTACGGCCCCAAGTAGGTACTTTTTTTCATACCTGCTTCAGCGAGGTTCTATTCGGGCCACTAAAGCGTGACGTTGGCAGACTGGCGCTGCTGATTGGTTTGAGAGGTGGTTGCAAGCTTCTTTAGCAGAGCCCGTTTTTTTCCAGCTACTAGGCTACATAAGAGAACCACATTCCTGAGCAGGCCGTTGTGTATAATGGGCAATAACCTTCACCACATTCTACAAGCACAGGAGTATGTTCAGTAACAAACTCTGCTTTCCGATGTTGTCAACAAACAGACCGAAGAAATCCCTTTGTGCCAAAGCCCATATAATGGTAAAATGCCAGTAGGAGATTGAGTGTTAGAGTGTACTGAACACTGTACTCTCCCTTTATCTGGTCACCCTCACATATACATGCACCATAGCTTAGACTATATTCACCTCCTCTCCTGCTGGCCTTTGCCCTTTGCAACCTCAACCTCAGCCTCCCTCTTCTTTGTGATCCTCGAGGCTTGGCCAGCACGGACAAACCATCCTGGTACCTATACGGCTGCTTATGTCATTTTACATAAGACTACATTGAGCATTGTGCCTTTTTTACTCTTCTTCTTGTGCTGTATTTGATACAGTTTCTGCACTGTATTAATGGCACCGTGACTGTCACTTTAAAAGTCAAAGTCAGTGTTATTGTCAATTTCTTTACAATTTCTTTACTGTACTAGCCATACAAAGGAATCAAAATTACGTTTCTCACTGCCCCTTGCGTAGCCTACATTAGACCCAACATAAACTATATTCTTACAAAAAATATATTCTAACCACTACTGGTTTTACAGTGCATGGTCAGAGAATGGCAGCAGTGGTTTTACAGTGCAAAGTCAGAGGTTTCCTGCGGTATGCTCACCATAGCATCTCTCTGCGCATCATCTACTTTAATTTCCCCTTGGGGATCATTAAAGTATCTATCTATCTATCTAAATTTTATAACTAATTACTTTATTGGTACACACGTAGAACTGTTTAGCTATCTTTTAAATGTGTGTAGATGTGTGTGTGTGTGTGTTTATGTGTATGTGGGTTTTGCATATCATTTAATGAATGCTAAGGGATGTGTAAATTTTCTCACTGAATAAATCTATAAGTACAATCTAATCTTTATCGAAATTATTTATTTTATCCCATACTCAACACGTAATAGTTGCTGAAAACCAGCACTTCTAGGCACACCATTCTTCTGAGGAGGACTCTTGGTTTATTATCAGCTAGCTGTTTTACCACGAGATCCCTGAAAGTCCTCTACATTTCCCTGATGGGAATTTCACCCACACTGTAGGGGTCACTCTTGACGTAGTTAAATAAGGCGGAGTAGTGTTGCCTCTATGTCACCCTGCTGGTCTCTTGCAAAAAAAAACACCACAAAGAACTTTATCAGATGAAACGTCCTTACAGCCCACAACTCAACTCATAAAAACTTTACATGTATACTATACATATTACGAGTACTATCTATTTTCATGTAATATGATGAAAGCTCATCATATATGAATAGATATCCTGGACATAAATGAATCTGTGAGATGAAACAGAGAAACAAAAAGCAGAAATATAAATGAAATAGCCTGGACTAATGCACACCCACAGTGAATCCAATGTCTCATAGTAAAACTATAGGCATTATGCATTGTAAGCATAAAGTGTCCTACCTTGCCTACAGCCGTTACAGCTATTTCACCCTTTGGGCAGGGTTTTCACAAAAATGTGTTCATCCAATTAGTATATATCTGGGGTCAGGCAGCCATGTTGGATATGACAACTTGACTTGCGATGTCTGCAAATTCATCCCAGTCTCTCCAAATCAGTCAAAGTTCATTCACAATGATATCACTTAAAGAGGGGCTAAGCAACATTCTGTTTTTCTCTCTCACGAGCTCCCTCTAAAGACCACTGTATTGCATTGCATTGCACTGCATTCTATTGGAGGCGGACCGCGCTGCTGAACATTGCAAGTGCTGTATCTACCGCTATTGGCCACGGTGGCGCATTCTTCACCGTTCGTTCGCCGTGTAATGACTAATTTTAGCATCCTAAACAGTATGAAACGGATTCATTAAATGAAAAATGTTGCATAGTGGGCCTTTAAATATCTCAGCAGACCATTTTTTTGTGCACTTTATAGTCACGATGGGTTTTAGGGGAAGGATTTGGATTTTGATTCAACAAAGAACAAATTTTCCTGTTTTTGTTTTTTTGTTTTTCTGAAAATGCACTTCCATATTCATTAGTTTTACACTACTTTTAAATAAACCTATTATTCTACAGAGCATAAAAAAGAAGGGGACTTTCAGCAACTGTTCAGTTAGTGTTAGTTGCTGGTCCACCATTAAGTCTAAATTAAATGTTTTAACTAATTGTCTTTCATTTCCCTACAGAGCAGTGACCGCAGATGACATTGATTTTTTACTGGACTTCTCCTGGAAAGTTTGCATGTTAAAATTTTAAATGGCTCAAAGAAAAAAAAGGCAAAAACAGGAATGAATAAATATATTTTACAAGCATCAACAAAAATACTGTGCGGGACCAGAAGAACTTTATATCAGATGAGCACAGCCAATTTAGCTTCCAAAGTGGCATTTACCCCCCCACCCCCACCCTTGAGTGTGCATGAAAACACGCACACACACACCTTCATCCCTGTTCCTCGTACAGTCCAGCCTGAGGCCTGGTAAGCCTCCAGAGACTCCACCAACTACTTCAAAGACATATCTCCCCCTGATGCGCGCGCGCTCACACACACACACTGCAATGAAAACAAGTAGTTATGGAATTAATTAGATGGTGGATCAAACATGGGGCAATGGATGCAACCCACTAGCACATTCCTCTAAATAAGGACATAGTTGTGTTCATTCATGCATACGCACACACACACACACACATGCAGTGCAGGTGTATAATTACAGACATGCCTACAGAGGAACTTAATAAGCTACATAAGAGTTCATGTAATCTTTCAAACTTTTGGTGAAATTGTGAAATCCCCACTGACGCCTCAGTGTTGTTCCATGCCCTTAGGAGGGCTAAAACAGAAAGACAGCGAGATCTCCAAGGAGATTTGATTAATTTATTGAGAGGTAGTGTTGTGGAGAGAAGCAGAGGGAAACAGATAGGATATCGTTTCATGTGTATGTTTATGAAGAATTAGCAACATACAGTGCTTTATGGTCTGAAGCTCACTTTTTTGGCACACATAGCGTGTTTACACTTCACTTCAGGAATCATTTGTTGTGTTACAGTAAAAAAAAGCATGCTGTGATGCAATTTATTTGATCAATGCATTTTAGTGGAAACTGTAGTAGCCCGATATGCCAAACGATGGCGTAAAAATGTATTATATGGCAATATGGCCTAAGACCAAGCTCATTTCAATAGAATGTAATCAGCAATCTAATGTGAAAAGGCTACACCAAATTAGAAAGAACTGCTACCAGATTGTTTCTAGACATAGGTATAACAAAACTAAACTGTCCGCGGTGTAGGTCTATATCTTCTTGTATTGTATCTTGTAAGTTTATAATGGAAAGTTATGGTATTGGGAGTCAACGGTTGATGAAGTTGTCTATGAAAACTGTTTAGAAAACTGTTTTTTTTTTACGCCACCCAAAGCACTATTTCCTGTTATACGGGTGCCCTGTACAAATTTCCAGACATAATATACATTTGCGTCATAAACATTACACATGGCCAATCAATTGTACAAAAAGAGCAACAATGAACAACTCTTGTGACCTATTGCACAAAAATGGTTGTAGAACTTTAGGTTCCCTTCTGTGGAGACTCTCCAAATCCGAGACCACAGGTTTTTGTCACAAGTGGGTGAATTTTTATATCATTATGTAGCACTTGGTTTCTTAAGACACACAAGTAACATTTATAGACATGCCATAGACACGCAGACTTGAAGCCCATCAATCAGTCCATTGCCTGATCAAAGGCACAGGAGATAATGTGAAACTGCAGTGTTTGTGTGTGAGGAGGAAGATACAATATCGCAATTAATACAACTAACATGGGTTTTTTTCATTAAAAAAAAAAAGTGTAATGTTGAGTGACAGCTCATGTCCCTTGTCACATTACCTGGATTAAACTCCAGGTGATGGCTCCAGAGCTCTGAGAGCCTCATTAAAGGCAGTGAAGGGGCAACAAGCTGGGTACCAAAAGGGGAGGGGGTGGGTAGATCAAAAGGAATATGGAGATTCCTCCCACAAGTGTGTGCCTGAGTATGTGAGGGAGTTCTGAAGGATACCAGGAAGGAAAGAGTAATGCCCAAAATGCATGACAAATTTTAGTCAACATTGCCATCTACTTGTGGCCCAGGATGCTGGACAGGGAAAATATATCAGAAAAGTAGTATTTGCCATACCATGTTTCAGGACTGTTTAACAGTCATGCTCAGATGCTGACCTTACAAGTTCACTTGGTTGATCTGGGTATTTACTTCCAGAAAGTATACCCAAATATTTTGCAGAAATCACTTGGGAGAGCACAAGGGTGTTATTTCAAGACACACATCATGACAAGCACAGCTAAGATCTTATTTGTATACCATTATAGCATGTATAATTTTGATGCAATTCGGCAATCATTTTGTTCAATTTACATTTTCAAAAAAAAAAAAAAGCTCCTAGTTCAACTCAAATGTTTAGTAGAAGTGTGTAGGCCAAATTTGAAATTGGCAAAGGTCAATTAGAACACATCGAGTCAGAACTTTTGTTTTTTTTGGGGGGGGGGCTACAAACCACACCTGTGAAGAAAATAAGTAAAATCAAGCAAAGCAAAATGGTTTACAATTTATTGTGCACACAAGAAGAATTAAATTAAGAACAGCAGGTAAGCCTCAAGTACAGTCATTAACTCTTGAGTCACCCACCCATACGAACACATTGTAATCTGGTCAAAAAGCACACAATTCTTCTAATTCTATCCCCAACTACTTCTCAATGGCTCAGACTTGTACAGATAAGACTCCATAGGCCTAAAAGTCTCCGAGTTTTCCAGCCACGGGCGCCCTCCTGTGGAATTAGTGTTTAAGTCAATGGTGGTCATGGGATGCCTAATCAAAGAATAAACGGCCTAATGGAACACCTTGTCTGAAACGACACAGCGAATTGTACTACATATTCAAGTGGGTTTGAGTGGGTACAATTCTTGTGGGTTTGAGTCCCACATTTTTGTAGAAGTCTGAGGCTGAAGTTGAAATGAAGAGAAAACCTTCCGCTACTGGCGTAAAATTTACAGGTAGGCCTACATGGATAGCCATCAAGAAACTGATAATACACTAGGACGATGCTCATATCATAGCATCAAGCTTTTAAAGGTCGAAGAAAAGAATGTGCAAAGACTTCTCATCGAGTCAACGCGGGAGGTAGCGCTTGTTAACGTTAGCGCTTCGCTTGTGACGTAGACTATAGTACAGGGGTATTTGAGAGTTTTCCCCGTAAAGTGATGCATGTTTGAGCACGATTTAGTACGTAGAACCACTGAGGAGGATCTACATTTTTTAACCATGCTCATATTAATCTACTCAGTTGTTCTACTCCAGTGAACGACACCGGTGCACAGAGGAAACCTCTTCGCGGCAGCCAAGCTGTCCACGGCATACATACCAGTGCGCGCTCACCAGATTCTGAGAGTGGATGGGTTTCTCTTGCTTTTTTCTGTGGAATCGGTATCGTCGTTAACGTCCCCGAACATTACTGAAAGCTAGAGTTTAAAACAGTAATGGTCAGTCAGGAACGTACACCAGTATAACCTAGGGTTAGGAATACCACCCACCATCAACCCACGAGCGAACTTGACTTTATATACTCTCGGTGACGTCATCAACTGGTTGTGTCTTTTCGTCCAATCATGTAAGATTTGCCGCGAAACTAAACCAAAGATGGTCGATACGGGATCAAGATCCCATAGAGCTTGCCGGTGAGGTTCCGGAAGTGATTTCCCATTCATTTTTCCCATTGACATTTAGATTACAACCCACGATATCCGAATTTTTACCGAAGTTTTACATGTAGCCTACAACTGCTTGTTTGACACAACGCTTAAGCCTAACTTAATTTTCAACTAGACATCCTTACCATATCATTTCCATTTCCTTAAGATTTATAAATTTAATATGCTCATTTTCTTACCTTGCTGGATTACATTAGTTTTTCTCTGTATCTGGTAATATGATGGTAAATGGCAGTTGGGCTAATTAAAAACAGTAAATTCAGTTGTTGTGGTGCAATCTATAACAAATGGAAATTACTACAAATCTTGATAAATGCTTTATTGTACCCGTCATTATCAATTCTTTATTCAGGGGAGCTTGATAGAGGCATTTGTAGGGAACCGGTGGAAACCGCAATCGTGGACACCAAAGCGGTGGTTGCAGTCGGGTACAAAATACTGTACCATGCTTTCGGTAAAAAAAAAAACTGATCTAAAACTTGATTGATGCAAATCTGAAGATATATACAATATTCGTACAATATTACAACACTATTTACACAAACTACTGAGGAAATACACCAAAATTTAGCTATTCGATTGCAAGAGCAAGATCGCGTGGCTGTCGTCTTCTCGAGGAGATTCAGAAAGAACGTTAGGCGTATCCCAAGTCTTTGGGATAGGATCGGACAGGGTAAGTACTGGCTTCTGGGATATGTAGTTTCTGAACTCGGGGGTAAAAAATATGTACACAATCTTGTATCTTTGCCTTTTATAGCCTTTTCTTTAGTTTTTTCACTCTGAACAGAAGGTTACACGGTCATCACCTACCCCGTAGCTGGATAAAATAAGTCGGGACTTTAAACGCTTTAATAGCGCGATTTTATGGAAAAGTCAATGGCAAAACGGGAGCCTTGGAACCACTTCCTGGTTGGAAGTTCTGGGATCACTGGCAAACTCTATTACGAGCCACTTTTTAAAACCTGCCATTTGTAACAGCGCCTCAACTTTAACTCGGTGTGTACCGAACTAAATGTACCGACTTATGGCAAGCCGTTTTAACATTTAAAAGCTGGATATGTAGGCCTATTGCAGATATCTGTAATTGAGTTTTGCCTAGTCAAAAAGAAAATTTCAGATATCCCCAACTACATTCTTCCTATCCTAACTGTAATTTTGGATATTCACAAAGAAATTCTTCCTAGGGCAAATTACATCACTTTTGCCATTCATTTGGGCTTCGTAATGGGCCTATCTACAATTCATTTTCAGATAGGCCTTTCCACAATGTGAATTACGGATATCCGCAATTGAATTATAGATATCTGAGAGACAATTTGATTTTGACTAGTCATAACTCCAGTTCAAGATATCTTCAATTCAAGATATATGTTCCTTTTGAGATATATTAAATTTTGACTTTAAAATCAACAACAAGCAAACAGACAACAAGCCAACAGTGACTACAAGCTAACAACAACCACAAGCAAACACTGAAGCTAAACACAGACTGCAGGGGTGGCCGACCCGCGGCTCTTTGAAAAATTGAAAAACATCACACCAAATCAGCAAAACATTCTAGATCTCTTGCAAAAGATAATACATCTTATTTAAACCTACAAACCTCTGTAACAATGGTATTTTGTATCAAACAGTTAACACTAACCATCAAATTTATAAGCACATAATGTGCCAACTACACACTGATGGTATAAATGAAAAACACATCTGGCTTTTGCTTTCTCTGTGCACAAGGTATGTCCATTTGCAGTCATACCTTTGTCATAATTTTGTCATACATAGTTCTGTAAACACACAGTGATTCACAAAAGAATGTTTATTTACACACATCAAAACAAACACAAGAAAACATACAATTTCACTGAAAGAGAGAGAAATGATTGATGGGAATATCATCATAGACCTTCCAGCGCCAGGCAGAGAAGAATTCTTCAATTGGATTGAAGAATGGAGAGTAAGGGGAGAGGTTGAGTACAGTGAAGAGTGGGTGATCTTTAAACCAGTTGTGGACCAAGGAAGCTCTATGGAACCTAACATTGTCCCATAAGATGACATACTTGATCTGGTCTGGTCTCTGAACATTATATGTAGTCAGTGTACAGTATAATGTAGTGACTTCTTATCCTTCCTCCTTCTTCTTCACCTCCTCACCCTCTCCCTTCATCACCTTCTTTTATCTGCCTCTAAATTCACCTCCTAGTCCTTGTACTCCTCTTCCACCTTCTGCTTCAAGTCCTCATACTCTTCCTCGCCCTCCTCTAATCCTCACTTTTCTCAGTCTTCCCCCCATTGTTCTTCACATTGAAAGCTTATTATAGTGCTCATGCTGATTGCAAAGTGAATTAATTATCTAAAACAGTTTCTGGCACAGTGTGGTTAACAGTTAGCAAAATAGTGTAAATAATAGCAATAAATGTGTATATTTCTACTAGGAGTGTGCTAACAATTTGGAAATTGTGTGTAAAGTAGTGAGTTGTGTTTACAGTTCCGCAAAAAGAGTGCTGTGGAGTAAATCGTATTTATACATTTGCAAATTGTGTGTTATAAAAGTGCAAACTGTGTGCAAAGCAGTGTTTGTGCTTTTAATTATGCAAACTCAGTGAGTAGTTTACCTACAACTATTAATAGTTTTATAAATTGTGCTACAAGAATCATTGTTAGTGTTTAAGCATTCTGAAAAAACTGTAACAGTAGTATGCGTATTTTAATTTGTGATTAATCTCAAAACGATAGGCCTGTGTAGTTAATCGCGATTAAATGCAAAATTCCTGAAAAAAATCTTTAAAACCAATTTAGGCCTACAAATTTGAATGGAAAAGGTTTGCTCTAATTATTTCAGCAAGCTTTATCTGCAGCATTTATGGTTTTAAAAAGGCATATGGCAACAAACTACACGAGGAGCAAACAAGAAGTAGCCTGACACCTGACATTTCAGTCCAATGAAACAGGCTATATTTAAGTCACAAGGCGACTTAGTAAAGACAAAAAACCTGCGCATCCAATCTCATCGGCCATCAATCACGGGATGCACGTTACCTAAAGTAAACTAGTCCTGCGTTGCAAATGTAGGCAAAATAACTGACCATTTGCTGTATGTTGTATGCTAAACACCCGCAGAAATATGCGTTGTTATTCACCAAGATGGACAACAGTCTATTAACAGCGACAATTTTTAAAATCACGATTTAAGTGAGGTTGCGTTGCGTGCTCCCATGTAGGTAAATATTACTTAGACGAAGGAGAGAGGTGGGGCGCCACAGGAAAGTAATGCATCAAGCAATACATAATTATTATTATTAGCCTATAGATAAAGGCATATGAGATTGTTCTTTTAATTATAAGGAACATTAATACTAACTTGTTTTAAGAATAGTGGAATGTTTGCATTTTTTGTATGCCGCCCCCTGGATGGATAGCGCCCCTAGCATTTGCCTGTATTGCCTAATGGACGAGCCGGCCCTGATCACATAGCCATCAGTCATACATCAGCTATCAGTCATAGCTGGTACAGCAAGTTATGCTTTAATATTTCCCACCAATAAATTCCCACCTTTGCAGCAAGCAGCAAAGTTTAACTAGTTAAACTAACAAAGGCATCATTATATACTGGGCAATGGGGCAAAATGATTAATGGGGCAAAATGATTAATCATTCTTGGCGGCCTTAAACTTTCCTGTCAGTTAAGTTTAAGACTCCTTTAACAAATTACTTCATTCATACGAACTTGTTTCTGGGTCAGTGGGCCTAGGTCATGTCATTTAATTTCATTTTGACACATTTAATAATAAACTCATTCAGACATCATCTCATGCTAAAATTATGTTTATTATATTTGCTGTGGCAAAGCTCCAAGAAGAGTGTATATGGGTTTTTGTGTTGTGTGTGTATGACTGTATGTGTGTTTGTCTATGACCACAGTCTGTGTACTTCTTTATTCAATCTACTTAACATATAAAGTTACTCCTCCAAGAAACGCAACAGCCAAACAATACCACTGCTACATCATAACATCATTGGTTATTATTAAACACATTATAGAGGGATAGTAAACAAATGAAAGACTATTACTGAACAAATTATTGACTACTAATAAACACATTATAGAGAATTACAACCACATCCAGTCATTCCACAGAAACACATCTATGATACAGTAGATTAGGACCATGGATTACCTCACCTAATAGTATATTTGGGAGACCTACAAACACACAGACACCCTTTAAACACTCAGTCCTTCATTTTTTTAAGCATTTTTTGAAAATCAAATTCTTCACCATATTTTTCTGATAGAATTTCCTCTAGCTTAGCTACAGTGAGATCTTTAGCCTTTGCATCTCCTTGCCTATTCATCTCCAGCATGGTGGCCTGAGTAAAAAACTCTTTGCTATCTGCTCTTTTACAAATGACAGTTGTCCAGAAATGACTGGGGATATTCACTCTCTTTGTACCATCCCTAGTGATCCATTCTGTCCCTGGAATGGTGCCAGTCATGATATCGACATTGACATTCTGGTCGCATCTTTTCTGAATGATAGCCTGCAGTGGCTTTTCTACCTGATTGTACCAGTTCAAGTTGTCTTTGTTTGTCTGTGGTGCCGCGTTGGTGAGGGTGAAGGTGGAGTCTGCCTGGTCTTGATTGCAGGTGTGGCAGCGGGGGTACAAGTGGCCCTTATTGAATCCAGATTTATAATAGTCCGCATTTAGAGCCTGATATTTGCCCACAAGTACACCTGCCTTTGCTTCAGGGGTCATCTCCTTGCTTGCAGTTATATCATCTAGCTGCATTTCAGATAGGAGACAGAATCTTCAATCAGTCAAAACATAGTGCGTGTCAGTGTGTGTTTATGCCTGTGTGTGTGAGCGTGAGTGTGTGTGATACAGTTGCCAGCAGTTGTCACCTGCTCCAAAAAGGAGATCTGTAAGGTGGTTTGCAAGAAATGCACATTATTATTTGTCATTTATTAACTTAAAAACAAAAATAAAACAAAGTTTCGACTTCTCAATATTCACTGTTATTTTATGATCAAACAGATTAGGTTACGTTACTGATAATAATTAACTCTACTTGATTAAAACATTATGGAGTTACTTTACTGATATAAGCCAATTAGTATCCAATTAGTGTTAAAGACTCTCTGTAGGAGACCCCTGTTGTGTGTTTGTCATGTAACTGATAGATTGCTGATTACTGACTGATAGATCTAAACTACTGGCAGACAACAAGAAAGCAAACCCACCTGAGGCTCAAGCATCCATTTGTCCTCCCTGACTGTTGGTTCATATCCCGCAAACTTATATAAGGTGAAGATAGGGATCTTTAGATCAGGGCTGTATAGGGTTTTGTACCTGAGTTGGTTCTTATATATTTGATCGATTAATATACTCTTGCCCAGAAAATTGATGACAGATTTGACAGAGAATCCCTCCACCAATAGAGCGAGAGAGAGCAGCAACAATGGACCAATCAACTTCATGATGGTGAAGATGAAGAGCAGGGTAAGATCAGGGGGAGAGTAGCTCAGAGTGCTGACTTAAATACACTTCAGGCACACATACACACACACACACATACACTCATATCTCAGGATAATTTTCATAGAGGCAGACCTATGTCTCTGTGTGAGTCTGTGAGTGTGTGTTTGAACTCATTGCTTTTGTTCGACAAATACTGTATCTACTCTGAAGTAGCGAGTCAGATAATGACCTGTGTCCATGTTTCCAGTTTCTTGTGCTTTGGTTGACACACACACACACACACACTCATTCACACATTAAGAAGGTCAGACCAGTGTGTGTAGGTGTGTTGAAGGACGGAATGGAAGACAAGATATATGTGCATGTGTGTGTGTGTATTATTATTTGTATTTATTAATATTATTTATTTTATTAATATTACTTATGTATTAACTAAAATGTTTAATTTCAAAGCTTAATCAGCTGCCACCTCTGGCGTAAGTGACTTAGGATAAGTTCTAAGCTGACTCATGCAGGTATACAGTATATGCACGCACACATAGAAACTGTGTGTGAAAATTACACCTGTGTGTGTGTGAGAGAGAGAGAGTGTGTCCGATTCAAAGGACACACATACACACACACACACACAGGTGACACAGGGAGAGTGTGAGTGTGTTATCACACACGCATGGAAATGGACATGAAAATGGGTCTCCCAGCTGAATAGGTGTGTGTGTGTGTGTGTGTCTGTTATCACCATTAGGCCATGGAAATGGGTCTCCCAGCAGAATAAGTGTGTGTGTGTGTGTGTGTGTGTGTCTGTTATCACTGTTAGGCCATAGAAATGGGATTCCCATCTGAGCATCAAGCATGAAGGAGCCTTTTACCAGCATGGCTCGCCTAGGCCTGTTTCTATGATTGTGTGTGTGTGTGTGTGTGTGTGTGTACAGGTCTTAATTGAGTTATGGTACAAATGACACAAACACACACACACACACACACTCTCTCTCTCTCTTTCACACACACACGTATACATTTGGAAGTGTGAGTGTGTGTGTGTGCTCTCCATTCAGCCTTATATGAGATTGCGCTTAAAGGCGATCTTAATTGTTGTTCCAGACATGTGTAATAGTAGAGGATGCAAGCCATACCCAAGCTGAGTGCTAAGGAGCTAAAGCATCATGTAGTAGCTTGCTGCATTTGCTCTGTGGCCCTCTATCGGCTATAATGCACCAAAAAAGTATTCCCAATCAGTTAGCGGATCTGTAATTCAAGTAAAAGCTAAAGTTGACTTCCTTCCGCTTCCAACCTGTAGAGGGTGCAATTTTAAAACTCCTTGGTGTTGTTTAAGGAAGGTACTTCTGAACAGTATGTTTGTTTGTTGAACAATATCCACATACAATAAATTGCAGTTTTGTACTTATAAAAGAATACAATGTGTGTATTCTTGTGTGTATACGAAGTAGACGGCATTATTATCAGAGACCAGCAGGTGGTAGTATTGTACAACACAGCACAGCAGAACCATCAATCAATCAGTAATATCAGTCTTTAAAAAACAACGTTTCATGATATGCCTGGTCTCAAATTAAATGTATTTTACGGGTATGACAATGACATAGCTTGGCTAAGTCAAGTAATGATATTAATTGTGTTCGGGAAAATGCAATGACCCGAACTACAACAACCAGTGCGATTGGTGTATCTGCTAACGTTAGTGCATTCTCTTCAGCTTGGTAGTTGGTGACTGGATCCTCCCGGTTGCAGCTCCAGCTAACAAACACACACATCAATAACATAACGAGTAACGAACAACCGAAAGAGCACAATTCCCGGTCTATCAGGTAATATTTCCTTCTAGCCTATTTTGTGAATCCAATTTTTAAAGGAAATCAGTATTAACGCTATGCTTTAAAGGGTTGCAGCACCTTGCTGGAGTCGGGTCTGTCACAAAGCTAACTTTGCAGTGCTAATATGCTCGGCTGTACTGTGGGACATCAGTTGAGGATGCGAAGCGTGGCTAATCTAATGTAGCGTTATAACATCTTCTGCGCATACACTTCGCTAGCGACCTAGATGTAAACTTCATGTAATAATAATTACTGGCTAACTTAAAAAAAATGGTTTCTCTTCTTTGTATCAGTTCTGACGTATTGAGCTGAACGTGTGAAGCAATGTCGTTATAATGTTAGCTCCTAACACATCTTTAGTGGGTTGTTAGCGTTGTGTTTCTCAGATTGTCACTGAAACGTTTGTGAAGAGTTATGTTATCGTTGCTGTACTTGGACTTTGCGTACTAAAGAACTTAAGTTTTTGATGGCAACTAACGTTAACTATCTCAGCTGACCGCACGTATTGTAATTTTAAGAATGAACATTTTAAAATGTACGGAACAGAAATGCATCTACTTAACGGTATCGTTGTAACGTTAGCCATCATGCTAGCACATTTTCCTCAGTTTTTTTGGGGTGGGATAACATGTACAGTTGTCCAACATTAAACCCCCGTTTGCTTAACTAATTGTTTTTAAACTGACACTAGACATACGAAACGTCCTCCAAGGTCCGTTGGTTTCAAACGACGTTAGCTTGTTTAAAGTTAATGCGACTTGTAGGGTGATTGCAAACAAAACTTTCAGGCTTATCTCTGGGTTACTTATAGGGCCACATTATTAACTGGTAAGTTATTATAAGTGATAGTGGCACTTTTTTATATAGTTTGGGTACGAGGGACATAAAAGACCAAGCATTGGCCTAGATTCTTTCCATGTTGTGTTGCTGCCACGAAATAACTTTAGTGACCCGAAGTCTGTAAAAGACTGGAGGAGAAACGAACGTGAATGGGCGATGAAATGTCTCCGTGGCACTTTATCCCTTGCTGACTATGCAAGGTACATACAGGCAAGTTATTGGTGAACGTTCTCCAAAATATAGCCTACGTGGGTAAGGCCAAAAAAGGCTAAGGCATTAGTTGTTTGATCCGCAGAGCAGATAATTAGCTCAAGCTAGGTTCAAGTTCTAGAGTGTGAAGTCTACTTTTTGTTAGATATTTTATGCGATGTTACAACTTAAAGTTTTAAAATGATGTAATATCCACCTGGAACAGGATGGGCGCAGACAGTCGCAGTAGGCCTACCAAGCCCAAGCAGGTCCCACTAAATTATTTATAGCTCCCATCGTCTCATATGAGCTTCACAAAGTGACAGAATTCTCGTGTCTCAGCTTTAAAGGGATGAGCTGCATCTTTGATCTGTTGAGCTGTCTGGTTTGGTTTGCTGCAAAGTGTCATAAAAACGGCAAAACCTCCCTTCAATGTTTCTTTATTATTGGTGTGAAACGCCATACTCCAACATCATATACAGTTGTGTGTAATTCGGATTGTAATTTTTTAGTCTGTTCTAAGATTTAGAAAATTACTCTGAATGAGTGTGTTCCACCAAGTTGTAAACTCTTTTCCTCTGTTCCTGTGTGTGTTAGTCAGATTCTGAAAATGCTAAGTCTGGAACTGTGCTAGGCCTGGCTGCCGTGAGAGAGGCAGCATCTATACTGGACCTCTCTGGCCCAGCTAGGGGGTGGTGGGAGTCGTACGGGACTGTTTCAAGATGGAAGAGGCCCACTCACTGCTCCTCAATGAGGAGGCCTGCAGTCAGCTAGGGGAGCACCAACGGGCAGAGTTTGTGTACGAGTGGCTGTGCTACCTCAAGAAGCTGCTTCCCACCACAGACCGGGTAATTAACACACACACACACACACACACACACACACACACACACACAGGCTTGTTTGACCGGTTGTCTCAATGCAGATGGACTGCTTGTCATAGTTTTCCGAAATAGGCAACTGGACTTCCTTTGGCTTAAAGCCTGAAGATGTTTCGCCTTCTACTCAGAAAGCACATCAGCTCTAAACTGTGATGGAAACATCAGACGTTAAGATCTCCTGGTCTGTGAGTGTAATGTCAACTGTAGGCCACACCTCTCAAGATGGGCTGCTTGTGAGCGGCTGGGAAGGCACCCGACAAACAAACATTTGTCTTGTGTACGGTCAGCCAGCAGTGCATCTTGCTGTCAAGCATCAGGATGTCTGCCACTCACTCATTCACTCACTTACACTAATTATATTGTTTGTGTGTGTGTTTGTGTGTGTGTGTTCGCAGGCGGATGTCAAACAGAAGCAGAAGCGTCTGGTGGAGCAGCTGCTGGCTGTTCTCACAGCCTCCCCCGGACCCCCCACCCGCCGCCTGTTGGCCCAGTGCCTGGCACTGGTGTACCGCTGTGGAGACTCGCTCAGCGTCTCGCTGGCCCTGGACCGCTGCAGCGACATCATCCGCAGCAAGGACGACTCGCCCAGCGCACTGCCCACACGCCTGTGAGTGACGCAGCTGAGGCTGAGGGGCACAGACAAGTCACTCTCTGCCATCTCAGAGCCATCTTTTTAGTCAAGTGCCATTGTTCACTAGTTCAGGGTTTTATATACATATATTGTTTCTGTTAGATGTTCTCTTATACGGACCCTTTAGCAATGTACTCCAGACCCCAGTTTGAGAAGCAGTGTACTGGATTATTCATTTATCTCAGTGGAGAGAGAGCAAAACAAAAACTTTTTGAATGCATTACCTCAGAATGCCCTGTGACATTTCCCCATGACGAAGAATAAAATTGAGTCTGCGTGATGTGGCTCTGCTTGTTACTGCAGTGTGCCTTTCGTCCATGATGCCACTGCATGTTGGAGGAGGGGACTTGGATGAATGTGTCAATCATATATTTATGAGAATGGTATAGGGGAGAGGTGTCGCTGTAGGGAATATATGGCCAGTGTAGATCACCTTGGAGCATGCTGTTGTTGAGCTCAGGCTGAAAGGTAAAGGACGCACAGGCTGGAGGAGCTCTTAAATCAGCCTTACAGGGCTGAGTAGTTCTGGCCTCATGCCACCAGTTGGGCTGACATGAATACTAATGCAGTGACATGTGGCATTTTTGTGCCATTGAGTGGGACTA